>KZ123364.1:887-14894 GCA_002157025.1 Melampsora abietis-canadensis | reverse complement strand
ATACATAAACTCATTTCATCCACTTCATTATCATCCATCCATCAATCAATCCATCAATCTTAATGGAAAACTCAAACCAAATCAGATCACCAGTACTTCAACAACATCCTCATCAATCTTTCTCCCCTAATGCTCGTCCATCTAGATCAAATCCCACTCAAACCTTGGCTCAATCATCTCAAAATAATCATAACAATCATCACAATGATGAAGATGAAGACGATGAAGATGACGATGATCCTGCTTCAAAATACGATGTTTACAAAGGTAATTCAATCTCACTACACACCATCATCATCATCATCATCATCATCAACAACAACAACGCTACTCTCCAAATTCTGATCACACCTTCTTTTGGATCATAGATTTCAACAATACAGGAATCAGATACGTTAACATCGTAGAAAACCCAGAAGATCCAACAAATACAAGTAATGAACGAATCGATCAACAATCTTCATCAAAACAACCCATCGACAAACCAAGAGAAAAATTCATCCTCGCAGACGATTCTTCAAAACCTTCTAAGAAATCAAACTCCAATTCAAACCTTTTATCTAATCGTAATCGAACTCAAGAAAAGAAATCTTGGAGAAAAAGATTGGGTTGGAGATTAGGTGCTGCAGTGACTTTTCTGGTCTTGGCTTGGTACAGAACAATCAATCTTCAAATCTCACTTGATCCACAAAAAAAACAGTGTTCTAATCATCTCTTTTTCCCCATCTTCCTAGTCTAGGCATCGCAATTTACTTTGTAATCCCACGACAACCCGCAATCTCCTTCGACAAACCCATCAGTTTTATCGGCAATAGTAGTTCAGCCATCTTCCATCCTTCCAAACCCACTGCCTTCTCCTTCGATACTCGTCTCAGTATGGCCTTGGACGGTAGATCGTCTTATATACCTGCTCGAATCAAATCCTTTTATGTCTTTGTGAACGATCTTGGATCTACTTCAGAAAGTATCTTGGTCGGTAAAGGGAAACTGACAAAAGATTTCACAGCGAGTACTAAGTCTTTGACTCCTATCGAACTAGACGTTCAATTTCAGTACAGGTGAGCTTCATCCTCATCTATCACTCCCACAAGATTCAGTACCTAATCTCTTTGGTGTTCTTCAGTGCTAGCGCTCAAACTGATGCGCTTTACCAAGCATGGTATTCAGGTTGTGCAAATATCGAAGCTTCAAAACGGAATGGTACAGTCACTAGACCTGCCTTGCAATTATCCCTGGTGATCTCTTTTGATATGCTTGGGATTCCAGGTACAAGAGGTGATAGTACTCAACTTAATGGAGTCTCTTGTCCGATCGAACTTCCTGCTTGATTTCAATTTTCGTCAACTTAGATTCTTTGGTTTGGATTAATGAACTCTTCATCTATTACTCTTCGTGTCGCATATACCATTCTGTTTTCTATTTCAGATATTAATTAATTCGTAGCTCATCTTTAGCTTTCTATGAAGTACAATAGACATTCCCTTAATGAAGACTAATCGTGTTTTATCATGCAAATGGATCAGTTCTTTTCCAATTTCATTTTTATTTTTTTGGACCGTAGATCTGTCTTTTGTTTTGTATCACTCGGACGCCCAAATCGTTTTGTATAAACCTTGGACCTTTTGTTTCCCTTTGGCTCCTTTTTTGTTTCAGGAGTTGAGTCTTATCTGCAATGGAACTTAATTTACAAACCAATCGAAATGAATTGTCACATAACAGAGTACATGATCCTATTTTTCTACAAAAAAGTGCTATCTGGCTTCCATTGCATACAACACTATGTAAACAAGTTAAATAAGAAAAGACTAGTTCACCTTGAAGATTTGGACATCTAGTCGGAGCATGAGAGTTTGTTGACATCTTGAACGCTTGGTGATTAACTTTCTTTTTCCTTCAAAGCGTCGTTAGATATGAAGCCTTTTTGTTGTAAGTTTCCATCCTATTGGATTTTGGATACAGTCAATTTAGAAAAGCTTGTCACAAGTTCCCTGCCAATTCGCTTGAGTTTTGCCGGCAACGTCGGTCAAGCTTTTGTGAATTGACTGTAACTTGATTTTGGATACAACAGAATGCGATAACTTGAAGAATTTTTTTCGAGAAAGTCACTTTAGGTTTTGAACTCATAAAGTCTTCTTTCTTGTGTAAAAAAGCCGCGACAAGCAAGATCGGAATGGCTGTATCATGAACCCAAGGTTTGCCCGGATAACAGGCCGGGCCTTGTATATGATTTTGTCGCCTCTTTCCTTGTCGCCTCTGTGCCTGCTGAGCTTGTTTCTTTTATAACTTTACCCATCTCCTATACAATCATCACTGTCTGGACCATGTTGAGCGTGTCAGAAAATGGTGTCTCGAGGATCGCGTCCAAATCTCTTCCCGCAGAGATATTGACCCAGATTTTCACCATGTGTGAAAGCCAGCTTGAAGTAGATGGAAGAGCGTTCCGACGTGCTGATTTCCAGACTCTTTTCGACCTACGTTTGGTTTGTAAATCATGGTCAGAGATCGGCCTACCGATATCTTTCTCGTCGATCCGGATCACGAATACAAACCAAGCTCAAAATTTCATCAAGGATTGGAAGACAATCTTTTCTTACATTCCTGATTCTCAGCCTCGACATTTTCCTGTTCGTCGGCTAGAGCTATTCAATTTGGTTGACGACCTCGTTGCAGAAGAAGCACCGAAAAAGCATGAAAAAGGTAAGAATTCATATGTTGGTGATTCTTGACTCGTAACTATGTATAGTTCACATGTTCTGACAAACAATTTGGGATTTTCATTTCGAACATCTCGGGCAGCAGGAGAAGCCAATGAAGATGAGCCATACGTGTCTATACCGAATAGAACTTATAGTCGAATCTGATATTTGCGTGGGATCATCAAACCTAGTCAATCTATTGGAAGCCGTCCCTGATCTTGAAGAGTTAAGGATCGGATATACTGGTCTACCTTCCATGACGTTTTCCGAGTCAGCCCTAACAAAATTGCGGTCTCTGGAATTCATCTATGCATATTCAAAGGAAGTAGAAGAGACACACGATGAAGTTAACCCTAGTAATCATTCAGACCTGCGTGGAATCGTCAATATCTGCGAGAAGGCAGGATCAAGCTTGAAGGTGATCGAATGCTATGCAGTGGATCAAAATGGTCATGGGCTTCTACCTGTCATCACAGCTGTTAAAGATACCCTCGAAGGCCTCTTCACTGGTAGTATGTGCCATCAATGGCCCTTCGCCCCTCTTTTGTTGAAGTGTCCACGGCTCCGTGTGATCTCAGCTTGTCCCTGGGACTCCATGCACCTATACTATCCAAGCTATGACGCATTTGAAGGCTGGTTCTGTTGGCCAATATTTCTACATGCACGAACCATCGTATTCCACATTGAGTACACCCTCACTTCATGGCTTAACTTCTTCAAGGCTGACCGAAAAAAAGACTCTCCAAGTCATCACCAAGCTTACGTGACAAAGGCCTTTTTCGAAATCTACCCAACTTGAGACAATGTCTATTCCGAACCCGATCTGATCCTCGCTTCCCTCATCCAAACCCTTTACGAGACCGAGAGATTCCTCACTGCTTTCCTGAGCAAGAGCTTCCTCTGAGTTTGATTCGGGACTTTGAAGCATATGGAATCAAATGTTTTGCAATTGACAACTTGCAGCCGGATGAGGTCATGGTCAGTATCTTTCCTTCAATATACGCCTGCTTCCTTTGAGTGCCCATCTTCTAATGAAATTCTTTGATTGCTGTCATGAATCAATAGGCATTGGACGCCAAATTAGACACCGATTTGTAATGACGAGATACGCACTGATTCCCGCCTGTGATGAAGTCTAATCCATTCACCATCAAACAGGCTCACAGTATTTCGGCCCATTGTTTAAGCCGGTGATGTTAGTGATGTACTGATCCGTGCTCACTTAATGTCAACTGGGACGTCAAATATTCAATTTTGAACATGAGGGGAAACGCGCAAGATACGATATTCACACCCCAATTGGAGCTTGTTGGATTGAATTTCTAGTTTGTGGTATGAAACTGTTGAATTATGAAAAATCCATCTTTCTGAAATACCACTGGTTCAATCAAGGGTCCAGCCCATAATCAGTCCAGAATATTTACCCGGGAGTATTTTCAGCATCACGCGTAAGTTTCTCTGCGATGCAAATTCTCAGGATCCCCTTTTCAATGTTTCCCAAATGGTCTTTTGGCCTCGCTATAAAAGGAATTAATCGTTTACTTTGAAAAAAGGGATCAACGCGATAAAGAGTGAAGTGCAACTACCAAATACTTGAGCAATCCTTTTGGAAAGAAAAGTCTCTTTCGATGAAAGTTGGACGCATATAGATTTTCAAAAGCTAAGAATTCAAAGTGATGATGTAGATAGACAAGCTTACTTGACGGATAAAAGAATTGATTGATGATTTAATTAAGACAATTTATACTATATAGATCAACCGATCTCACAATCTTGAATTTTGAAAATTTGACCGACTTATTTCATAGTTGAAGTTCGTCTAGCCTTATCAATTAAGCGCCAGTCTCTACCAAGAGGTTATCAAAGAAAAATCAAAACTTACCACTGAACTTCCTCAGCAAATCCCTACAGTCCTTGTCATAGCCTCTTTCAACTGCATCTCGATCTCATCAGACAGTCGCCTGCGGCCTCGGGGGTGGTGTCTGAATAGTCGATCTGAGGCTACTTTGAGGGCCAGAGGGAGCTTCGAAATCGCCTCAATCCCTAAATCCAGGTCATTCATTCGATTTGTAAGAGCTTCCGCAGGAGGTAAGGCTATGTTTTTGAACAATGACAGTCCATCAAATACGTGATTTGAGAAAGTGTTTTGATGAGCAGTCAAAAAGTTGAAAGTTGAAACTTGTTTTCGATTTTCAATAAAGAATATAACGAAATCAATATCATGATATTAAAACAACGTAAATCAGGAGGAAATTTTGGCGCAGATTAGATCATAAACATGATTTGAAAAGATTTTGGGTAAGAGGTTGGGGTTGATGAGTTGCGGGTATGAATTCGTGATCGGTTTTATAAGATATATACTGGATCAGAGACTTCTTGGAAGTTTGCATAGCCTTGAAAGTTGAAAGCTTGTCTTGAGCAGCAAGTTTCGATGAGGGCCTTGGAATGACAGCAAAGGATATTTAAAGAGATCAAAATGGACGGTGTTTGATAATCCTTGAGCTTCACCTTTTTTGCACAAAATACATATATTTGAGTTTGTTTTTGTAGAGAGAGTGCTTGGTTGTTTTCATCGTTTGATTAGAGATTTATAAGAAAAAGAATGGCAAAGATTACGATTTCAACAATCATTGTGTGTTCATGGGTCGGAGCTAAAGTAGGATTAGCTTGGCCTGGCGGAGTTCCACAACCCGATTTATATAATACCTCACATCATCCACCAAATCAATCGAATCACACTTTCAGTCCAGGTCACCAAGATTTCCAAGCACAACTTATACTTCAAACTCAAACCTCAACTTTACCTTCAGATTCGGTGATTTATACTCGATCCAATGGACAACCATACGCAGAGCCAACTGCTACTCAACGGGTTGGAGAGAATGGTGAGTGATTTCAATCAATGACGTTTTGTCGTTATCGTGCATTGAACAGTGATATGTGGTGGCACACTTAGGCCCGGTCTTATTGCAGGACATTCACTTGATTGAAAACTTGGCGAGTCTCGTACGCGAAAGGATACCGGAACGAGTGGTTCATGCTAAAGGAGGTAAGTTTATGAATGACTAGTCGAGCTTCCCATGTTGACAACATTGAAAGCTGATCGAGGAGTTCGATCTCTATCTTCACAATTCAAAAGCTGGAGCCCATGGTGTCTTCACGGTGACCACTGATTTTGCAAAAAACCATACGATGATGGACGTATTTTCAGAAAGTAAGTGCAAACTCTTTCTTCCAGTTTTTCCAATTTGGCCTATGGTCCTAAAACCTGAATGCCGAGTTCAAACTGATAGAATCTGTGGATTATTTCTAGTTGGAAAGAAAACTCCTATTAGTGTACGATTCTCTACCATAGCTGGTGAAAGTGGTTCATCTGACCAAGAGCGCGATCTTAGGTAATTAATTTTCAAAAAAATAGATTAGTATTGTAACTCTGACCCTTGATATACGCGTATGGTATTCAGAGGAGTGGCGGTCAAGTAAGTCACAAGAGATTTAGTTTTGAGTCAAGCGCTAAGGGAATTTGAAAACCAGATTTCGAACGGCAAAAGGGATTTGGGATCTTGTCAGTAAGTGCCCTGAGGATAGAATGAAAGTCGATGATATATTCATTCAGAACTTGATGCATTGTTTCCCTCTATTAACAGTGAACAACAGTCCGGTCTTCTTTTGTGAGTGGATGAAGAGATAAATCTGGTATCAATCAAAGTCCTGAGAGAAAGAACAAAATTGTTTTGTAGTAAGGGATCCAGCACTCTTTCCACTTTTTACCCACACTCAGAAGCGTAACCCCCAGACTCATCTCAAGGATCCCAATATGTATTGGTAAGTCATTCATAGCCAACGACAAGAGAACAAAACAAGCTTTAGTGATAATGCTCACTTTATTACTTCAATAGGGATTATTTAGGCTCCCATCCTGAATCACTTCATCAATTTGTGAGGATGTTCTCTGACCTAGGAACTCCTGATGGTCAGCAGCACCCCATCTTGTTTCCACAGCAAGAAGTGTCTCTCTCAAATCCTCACCCAAGAAAATTCTTTGTCTGTATTATTATATAGGGTTTGTCAATATGGACGCATGGGCAGGACATTCTTATCGATGGGTAAAGGCAGATGGTCAGGAGAACATCCTGACAATCTAAATTTGTGACACCACATTCAAAGCTGAAATCTTTGTCAATTTTCGAAAAAAAGGAACTTGGGTATATGTCAAGATCGTAGCTATAAGTCAACAAGGTGTTCATAACTTGACGGCCTCCGCTGCTATGCACATCTCGGGCACGAATCCGGATTACGCAACCCAGGTGAGTCAATATCTTCGCTGTTCTTCATAGCTTGTAACTAATCTATTTCATGCTTATCATCTAGGATCTTTACCAACGCATAGACTCAGGGAAGTTTCCATCATGGAAGCTTTTTGCGCAAGTCTTGACTCCAACCGAGGCTGAACAATTTAAATACAACGTTCTTGATTTGACAAGTTGAGTGGCTGCTTTGAAAGAACTTTAACCCTTAAGATTTGCTTAAATCCTATTCTTCATGCTTTAGAGGAATGGCCTGTTGATATCGTTCCACCACATGAGATTGGAGAATTTGTTCTTAACCAAGTGCGTAAATCAAGATTACATTTTTTTTGGAAAAAGAGAGATCAATCAATAACTCGATTTTCTTATTTTTGGTCCGCTTTTAATTTCCTAGAACCCGGTAAACTATTTTGCAGAAGTGAGTCGGTGTCATAAGATCAAAAGATGACGTCTAACTTTGGGACTCAAGAGAGGCCTTACTTGATGACGTTCTGTAGATTGAGCAACTCGCTTGTTCGCCTTCAAACCTCGTGGACGGTTGGGAGCCCAGTGCAGACCCAGTACTTCAAGCTAGACTGTTTGCATACCCCGATGCGCAGGTAAGCTGACTGAACAAAGTCTAACCTACTCTGAAGCTTCAAACTCATTCATTGCTTGATAACCTTTCTCCAGAGATACCGCCTTGGTACCAACTTCAATCAAATCCCAGTCAATTGTCCAATGAATCCAGTTGGTGAGTGTCTCTAAGAGCTCGCTATTGTGATCACACATCACTAATCCCATTATCTCATTTTCGCTTGTCGAATGTACTTGATCAAACAGCCAACTTTCAACGTGATGGACATGCTTCTCATTTAGGAAATCAAGGATCAAGAGCCAATTATCTTTCAAGCTTTCAAAGTATTAATCTCCCACCTAGTCCATATGATGCCTCGAATCACACCGTATGGGTAGGTGGTGCGGTAAGATCAATGAGTCAGGTTTGTAATTTCATGATATGTTTTTTTGGAAAACGGTAGAAGTGAAAATAGCATTGACTTTTGCATTGCTTTCATAAATTTGACTAGGTCACGGAAATCGACTTTGATCAGCCTCGTCACTTTTTAAGTACTTTGAGCGAAGAGCAGAAAAATCATTTCATCAGGTGATTATTCATTTTCCATCATACTGAAATCCCGAATCTCTTGGATACATTCAAACCGAGTCTCTTAAAAAACTAATTCATTTTTGAATTCGTATGTGTTAGCAATGTGGCTTCTAGTTTATCAAAAGTGACCAGCCCACGTGTGAAATCTGATGTTTTAGAAGTTTTTTCTAGACTTGATGAAAACTTGAGCAAATTGATCTCTCAAAACATTCAAGCTTCTACTTGAGCTTGTGGAATACTTATTTCTCAATCCCTTGTGACTTAGAAATCGTTCAACTTCAAGGGATTGAGTGAGATGTTTTTTTAACATACTCGCATGTTGTCTTGTATCATTGTTTTTCCCGATACTTTCCATGATTTTGTGTCTTGTGATATACACGCTCTTTTGGGCTATCTTCCTGACTGGAAACACAAATATATCAAACAAACAATTAGATCCGCTGTGGTGGTCTACCACTGATTCTTTGATTCTTGGTGTTGCAATATACTTATTATGTCCGTTTGGCTCTCAACAGAGGAGCGTTCCAGATGTGATCTGGACTCGGAGTGTAATTTTACAAGTGAGAATATGTTATTGCCTAAGGAAACTCAGCCGACTGAGATGATCTCCCTCAAGTCATGGAAAAGTCAAGGATGTTGTGATGTTTTGTGCTTCTTGATGGAGAACCGTAAGAATAATGAGATATGTTTACCAGCTGTCTTCCTGAATCTTTTGTATCAACAAACTACAGCATTATTCATCTCACTAATAATTTTCTCTCACAAGACATCGAGTCCAAAAATTCGAGATCAGACTGTTTCAAATGCAATTGAAGTGATGGTATCAAAGATTTCGGGATGGACTTATGGATCATGAATCCATGTGTGAAATCAGATGGGAAGAGAATGATCATATGAATCTTGTTTTGATGGAGGTGTCTGACAATATCCTTCATTCTGAATATCTCTAGGATATCATATTTGTGCGGGCTTCGTGACTTGTCTTTAACTGGGGTCTTACGCTTGACACTGACAGCATAGTCACGTGGCCAGAAAAATTGACTGCACGGTCCTGGTGTGTAAAGGCGAGGCGCGCGGATGAAAGAAAAAAGGTAAACAAGAGATTCGAGAAAACTACAGGATGTCGGCGAGAAGAAAGTGTTTAATTTAATTTCATTTAATTTTGGTAAGATCGGAGTGATATGTAGGAGCGAAGGAGCGAACCAACTGCTGTCTCTGTCTCTGTCTCTGTCTCTGTCTCTGTCTCTGAGTGAGAACCACTTTAGAAATCGATTAGTGGAAAGCCGCGTTTGAGGACCACTAATTAGGATTAGCACACATACCAAAAAGTAAGTCAGTCAGTCTCAGAATCACAATTGAGTTATGTGAAGTCAGCTAATTGTGATTGATATGAACGTATTAGTCGATCGATAGAAATGTTAAGGATGGCAATGAGAATAACATCATCGATCAACTAAATGATGTCAAAAGCACACCATCTCTCAATTTGATTATCAGCCAACTAACTCTTCATCGACACATCTCGTTCATCACGAAATCAGTTAACGATCGAAAATTATAAGGAATACATCCAAAGCAAACAAATTATTCAGACTTCAAAAACTTATCATCAACTCAATAATATCTCAATCAAGTCTTCACTTTTACTTTACAAAGAACGGTCAGACTGACGGAGAAATATTTTCTCAAGGAAAGCTTATCCATATCCCCTCAATCGGATCAAAACAAACATCTTATAATCAGACTTAACAAACAAAATCATGAAAAGGTCATCAATCTCATCAATCCTCAGTAATCCAAATCGACCATCAAATCAACAAATCTATCATCAAGATTTAAATCAAAGTAACATTAGTATACATTCTAATGAATCTAATCCATCAACTCACATCAACAATGCTTATCAACATCACAGACCATCACAATCTTATCCATCTTGTTCATATTCATACTCTTCAAATCAAGATCAACTTCGATCCAATTCCAATCAATTGGCTGATCTGGCACTACTAAGTTTATCTCAACCCGAACCATTTTCACAGAACAATCCTTTACAATCAATCTCATCACCTAGATCAACTTCAAGTTCTGAGGCTTCATCAATTTCAGAATTATCTACCTCTTATCAATTCTCATCACGATTGATATCAGCATCACCACAACGGCAGCAATCATTTCAAGATCAACAATCAACTGTCAGCCAACAACCACATCATCAACTTACTCCATTACTCTCGCGTCCATTCAAAATTATCAACAATTCAATCTCAAGCAACCATGATAATGTTAACGCAAACTACGGATCCATTCCAACAACCCATCAAAATCATACGAATCCAATCAAGAACAAATCCACAAAATCAAACCATCTCATCAAGAATACATTCAATCAGATCCCAATCGTTTTAGGTTATATACCAGCGGTTATCTTAGGATTAATGATGAATATCTTAGATGGCGTTAGTTATGGTCTGATTATCTTTCCTAATCAATCACATCAATCTTTTGATGGTTTAGGTTCAATTGGGATCTCAATGTTCTTTTTATCTTGTATTATCTCTCAATTAGTTTATTCGTTAGGTGCAAGTGCTTTCAAAGGTGGTCAGTTTGAATTTCCCTTCGATTGCATCCTTTGATTCTCGTTTTGAATCGATTTTTTGATTTTATGATTCTTTATACTTTGATTTTTGAAAAATAGGTAATGGTTCAATGATGATTGAAAGCATTCCATTTATGCATGTGATTGCTAATAAGATTGCAGATAAGATCGGAGATTCAAATCCTGATGCAATCTTAGCTACTACTTTAATGGCTTTTGCTTTTTCTACTTGTTTAACAGGGTTGGCTTTCTTTAGCTTAGGAGCCCTCAAACTTGGTAATCTGATGGGATGTAAGTCAAAAGCTCATTTATGATTTGCAACAATCGAAAATACCAACCTGACCTTATACTATTGCCTAAAGTCTTCCCAAGGCATATCCTCGTTGGCTGTATTGGATCCGTTGGCGTTTTCTTATTCTTGACTGGGTATGTCTATCTTCATTTACTTTTCTCATTTTGAATTTACCATACTTTGTTAACACTCAATCACATTTGCCTCTTTATATGCAGAGTCCAAGTTACTGCTCAGTTTGCAGACGCCATCGGATTGAATTTCGAAACTTTTGCTCATCTTGCCAAACCTGAGATCATTCCACTTTGGGTAAGTAATGCCCTTACTCTACTTCCTTCTATATATATATCAACTTGAATGATCTCTCATCTGTCTTTCAGATTGTACCGTTATCACTGGCGATGATCCTACGAGTTCTCTCAACAATAATCACCCACCCATTCTTCGTTCCAACCTATTTCATTATTATTCCAATAGGATTTTATATCATCACAGGCTTAATCCTCAAGATCCCAATCGAAAATCTCCGATCATCAGGTTGGATCTTTGACTTACCAACTCCGAATAACTCAACTGCTCCGACTGGACCATTAAGTTTTTACAGTTATTTCAAATTCAGAGAAATTGATTGGTCAGTTTTTAAACAAACTCTTACTAGTCAATTAGCTATGGTTATCTTCGGATTACTTCATGGTTTGTTCTCTCAACTTTCAACTTTTTTCCTTTTGATTTGGAAACATGAGGATTGATGCTCGTTTTCAATTTATAGTTCCGCTTAATGTACCTGCTCTTTCGATTTCACTTGGAATGGATGAAATCAATATCGATCGAGAATTGATTGCTCATGGAATTTCAAACACCGTCGCTTCTTTATTTGGAACAGTTTCAAAGTCAGTTTTTCGTGTTATGCAATCTACTTTACCACGTATCAACGAAATAATTCAACCACTAATTTATCAAAAATCTCATCCTCGCTAAAAGTTATCTCTGTTACGTAAACTCAGTCTTATTTGTTAAAGTAGGAGGAGATTCAAGAGTAGCAGGATTGATGTTATCAATTGGAATGATTGGTATCTTTGCTATTGGTCCTCAACCGATTGCTTTCTTACCGGTTTGTGTCGTGGGTGCTTTGATCTTTTTGTTGGGATTTGATTTGTTAAAAGAAGCGGTTTGGGATACCTGGTGGAAAGTTAGTTGGGCTGAGTATGGAACGTGAGTGTTTATTCGCAAACTTCTCTTTGAAACAGAGCTAATTAATTAGAAATTGACTTTTGCGCATCATTTTCCCTACTAGGATATGGGCTATCATCATTGCCGGTCGGTTTTTGGTCTTTTACACGCAAAATGTTTTCAGTAACTTAGTTTTATTTGATTTCTTTTGTAGCCACGTGGCACGATTTCGTGGTCGGACTGGTCGTCGGAATCATTTTAGCTTGTATTTCATTTGTTGTGACGGTATCACAACATCGTGCGATCAGGAGTGTTATGGATGGAAGGTTGGCTCGATCGACTGTAAGAAGACATCCTACTCAACACGAGTTCTTGAAAAGAATCGGGTCGCAAATGTGAGTAAAGACCCCTTGATACCAGTTAAAAGAGAAGATACAAGTGTTTGATGGACTGATTTGTTTTGCATCAGACGAGTGATCAAACTTCAAGGTCATTTGTTTTTTGGAACGATTTCTGAATGTGAAAAGACGATGAAAGGATTCTTTGAATCGGGAAGAGAAATTCAACATTTAGTTTTAGATTTATCCTCGGTTGATAGTATTGACTTTAGTGCTATTGAAGGATTATTAAGAATCGAAAGGTTGTTGAAGATTCGAGGGATAATCTTTGTGATCGGAGGTGCCAGTGATAAGATTGGTGAAGCTCTAAGGAGTGTTGGACTTTGGAATGGATTTAGAGATCAAATTGAAGTCTTTGAAACTTTAAATCAAGCACTTGAGGTTTGGAAAATTTCTCTATCATTCATTTTCTCCTTCAATAAAGTCGGTAGCTTAAATGAGCTTTGACTTTTTGTTCAAACAGTTTTGTGAAAATGTACATCTTAGAAGTTTATATCCTACGGAATTAATCATGTCACCTGGGTTTCAACAACAATCCAATCAACCTAAATCAAAACATGCATTACTTAGATCAAGTTTTTCACAAGAACATGATGACGAACAAGGATCGCCAAGGAATACGTTTAGATTATTAGCAGCCAAAGATCTAATCAGCTCAGGTTTGTATCATCTTTGCAACTTCTTTATCTGGTTGATTTCATTTTTTTGTTAATGCATCTTTGATATTTTTCTATTCAGCTGGGATGATCACTCCTCAACAACATCATTCAGCTTTACAACCTACCCAGTTATTATTTCAAACCTTTCGACCATTCTTGCCTGAATTAAATCAAGACTTTTGGAAAATGTAACGTCATATATTCTTTTTTAAGATCTTCAATGAACTACCAGATTGATGAACTCATGTTTTTTTTGGATATCGTTTGGTAGTATTGCGCCTTACTTCAAGAGGATCGAGATGAGGAAAGGAGAAGTTTTATGGGAAATTGGATCCAAACCTGATTGGTAAGGAATAATGCATCCAATCTTGTGTGACTATCAGTCCAACTGACCAATACTTTTTCATAATGGTTTCCTTCATAACAGCTTCTATTTGATTGAAACTGGGATCTTAAAAGCTACATACAGAAAATGGCCAACCCTCAAGACTGAAATAGAAGAAAGTATGTTACCGGGTACAATAGCAGGGGATCATACGTTCTTATCAATCTTACCTAGAAATACAAAAGTAATTGTGGAATCTGAAGCGATTGTATTATGGAAGATGAGTAAATCGGATTGGGATTTGGATGCGATCGGGAGTGATCGAAGAGAATTGATTAGTAGAGGGATGTTGAGGATGGCAGCTGTTGAAGAAGAAGTTTTGATTGGTCATCTTTTGACTAGCTTTTGATGGAT
>KZ123362.1:655-12654 GCA_002157025.1 Melampsora abietis-canadensis | reverse complement strand
CCTGCCAGTCTTGAAAGAATGGCTCCATATTCACAACAATAGACAAACCGCATCAATCATTGGAATGGATGATAACCTGCACCACCCAAACTGGAACCCGGCTCAACACACTCACCCACGAGCTAAGGAGCCAATCAAAATCTGTGGAAGCCCAGGGTTCCAGATTATATCACAGAAACATATCCCAACATTCTACCCACAAGCACCAAATGCCAGGCCTACAACACTTGATCTCACTTGGGCCAACTTTGAACTCACCAAACGCCCAATCAATAACTTGATGTGTGATGAAAATTACGGCTCAGATCACCAACTCCTGCTCACATCAATCCATGAGCTAGAAGAACAATTGCCAGAAAGAACTCACAACACAGCAAGGTTTGAAACAATGGCAAAAACCAGTTTCTGTGATGATCTGGAGAATCAGCTAAGTTCCTTCCCAGATGTTATCCAGTCATCAGAAGAAGTTGACACAGGGGTTAAATTTATTACAGATGCAATCACAGGAGCCTTCCAATGGCAGGACAAAGTTTTCAAGACAAGCAATCATTGCCACAAAGCCTGGTGGGACAACAAGAAGCTGCGACCTATTTTGAAGGAGAGGAATCAAGCACGTAGGTGGATGATCTTAAGCAGAAGTCAAAGTGCTAAACAATGTTACTGGTTGTGGAACAAATATGTCAAAGGAACCATCAACAAGCTGAAACACAATCATTCGAGGGCTTTCCTAGCCAAAGCTAGAAGCATCCTTTCCTCCAAAGCATTCAGATACACCATGACCCAAGTAACAAACACGGTGGCCCACCTATACAGATTGGACAGGACACTGGCAACAGACAAAAATGAACAAGCTGAGTTGCTCTTTAAAGGCACATCAGTAGTTCAAAACTTCTGTGACAAATCTGACATCCTGGAAAGGCAACCCTCAACTACTCAGCAGGACGTTCCGCCCATCACTGAGCACAAAATCAATGTAACACTACAGAAGGTCCCATAAAAACAAGCAACTGGAGGCAACAAGGTTTCAAATGAGATTTTAAAACTAGCTAAGTCCCTCCTATTACCTCATCTGACCACCATATTCAACATGTGCCTGAAATTAGGTTATTTTCCCACAGCATGGAGGACTGCAACCACATTGATCCTACAAAAAAAATGACAAAGACAACTACTCAGAAGCAGGAGCATATTGGCCCATAGCACTCCTGAGCTGTCTGGGGAAAATCCTAGAGACAATTATCATCAGGAGAATCATGCACTGGGCCAAAACTCACCAGATCCTGGCACAAGGCCACATGGGAGGAAGGAGACAACACAGCACCAATGATGTGTTTGTCATCCTTACTTCATGGATCCATCAGAAGTGGAGAGAAGGTAAGATGGTATCAAGATTATTTCTTGATGTAAAATCAGCTTATCCATCTGTCCATAAGAAAAGATTGCTGAACACACTCAGACTGAAAAAATGCCCAGGCTACATTATACAACAGATAGGCTCCTTTCTCAACAACAGGACAACTAACCTAAGACTACAGGACTTTCTTTCCAAAGAATTTATTATCAAAGATGGATCACCGCAAGGGTCACCCCTCTTGGTGATACTGTACATCCTGTATAACTCATCTTTGCTAATTGACATTGAAATTTCCTTACAGGCAAACAAGATGTTTCTGGCATTCATTGATGACGTAACACACCTCGTGGCAAACAAAGATGTGGACCTCAACATCCTTGATCTAGCAGAAGAAGGCAATAGATCTTCAGAATGGGGTAAAAGGCATGGAGCTATCTTTGATCAGAAGAAAGCACAGCTCATGCATTTCACGCACAAGAAACACTCAAAACCACATTTGATGTTTGGGAACCAAAGGCTGACTCCATTAACGTCCAAACTTTGATGGTTAGGTCTGTGGCTTGATCCTGAGCTGAACTTTGGAGCACACATACGTCAAATGCACCAACGGGGGAATGCAACAATAGCCCAAATATGTCAGATCAGCCGATGCTACCATGGTCTGAATCCAAAGGAAACAAAGAACCTCATAACAGAAATACTGAACCAAGGATTCTGTTTGGGAGTGTAGTTTGGTTCAACACCCAAACAGAAGGTAAGCTCTCTAAGATCTTCAATCTCCTCCAGAACACAGCAAATAGACTAATCCTGGGAGCTTTTACAGTCGATTTAGAAAAGCTTGTCACAATTTTCCCGCCAATTTGCTCAAGTTTTGTGGGTAAAATCGGTCAAGCTTTTCTGAATTGACTGTAAGAGCTCGCCAGCAGATCACATCTACCATGATACTAACATGATCACGTTCGAGGATCTAGCCACCAGATATCATCACAACTACATATACAAACTACTCACGGTGCCGGTGAACCATCCGTCAAGGCAAATACTCCAGCAAGAATTATTGACACTACCAGCTACGCACCCAAGCCCCATGCATCAGCTATTAAGGAAGACTGACATCATTTTACCCAACAGGCACATTTTCAAAACAATCTATCCTTATCCAGAACCGCCGTGGGTAGAGCCACGATGGATAGTGGAAAACATAGGATGCAAACAAGAAGCAGTGAAAGACCAAATCCCAGCACAAATTGAAGAAGAACGGAATCAAGGAGCCTGTGTAATGTTCACAGACAGATCTTTCATACCAGAAGTAGGAGGTGGTGCAGCCATTGTGATGGAGGGACGGACAGCCGGTCACGCCTATGGACCTCTAGAGGGAATCTCCAACTACGAGATGGAAACAATGGCTTTAATGATTGCATTGGTTCAATTCAAACAAATAGCTGACACATCACCAGATTGTTTTACATCTTTAGCAATCTTTAGCAATAGCCAGGCGGCTCTGGATCTCTTCCCAAAACCGCTACAGCCTACATCGCTCCAATACCTAACTCGATTTCTGTTACGATCCTACAAGACCATACCACCACACTTTCAGATTTGGCTTTATTGGACGCCTGGCCACAAAGGCATCACACTGAACAAAGAGGTGGATCAAGCAGCAAAACTGGTAGCAGAAGGCAACTCAGCACCAATGATGCTACCCATGGGGCTGGGAGGTCTTTTACAACACACAAGGAGTTTATTGAATCAAAGGGGAGCTGTTATCATTAAACCATCCAAGACAAAAGCGAAATGGATAGCTGATGCACTTAATTCTTTAGAAAAAGGCAATGCGGCAGCAATCGTTCAACTGAGATGTGGACACTGTCCTTCGAAGAAGGAATAGGAGTTGAACAGGATAACAAATGTGAGGGTTTTTTTGCAACAGAAACCCCAGCCCACTTCCTGATCTACTGTAGGAAATACACCAAACAAAGACAAGCTTTTAGGAAACAATCAAAGGAAGAAGAAATCAAAGTCAACTTCAATTCAGCAACAGCACTACTAGTCACGCCTAAAACATATCCTCATTTAGCACAATTCATTCAGTCAACAGGAAGATTCTCTCACCTGAAATCATACTTAGACGTTGGAAAATAAAATCAGCAACTATTATGCCCATTTCGCTCTTGTCTCTATGCTTTCAAGTTTTGTGGTATATCTTTTCTGGAGGGTTTCATTCTCTTTTTTTTTCCCTTTGTCTATGTGTCACATTGAGTCTACCGTAAAGGCTTGGTAGTCCAGTACACCAGAAAACCCACAAGAAGTTGTAATAGTTTGACTTTACATTACACCCACATAGTTAATTAGTGCGATATGTGAAATCAAAAGCACTCAAAATTAAAAAAAAAAAGTCCTTGACTGCTGTCACAATACAAACTTCCAAGTTTTCCTTTGGTCCCGTTGGCTAATGTAAACTCCAATACAAACAATGGTAAAGTCCTGACCAAGCTGTCTCAGCTCTCAAAGACTCTTAGCCGGCTGACTTGGATATTACAGAAAATTCAATCTTTCAAGACAAGTTTCTGATACCTTTCAGATGCGAACTCGGGCAGTCAGATGTAGATGAAGTAGACGCCCAGGTCTTCTCGTGGGCCCAAGGGATATTTATTAGTCATAGATTGAGATATAGACCCCTGAGAAAGTCACCAGCCAAATATTTCTTGCTCACACGCCAAATATTGTGGAGAACCCATAAGTCTTTGTTAGGTTAGATGTTCAATACAGTTTTGGATTGCTATCAATGTGAGGATTCCAAATCTACCCTCGGCATCAAAATTGGATCCATTCAAGGGGTTTTATAATCTTTTTCTGAAAATACCCAATTTGACGCTTTTAGGCACTCACTATATGTGCCTTCAAGCCATTCATGAAGAAAGAAGTGAGGAAGAGATCACAATCAATGCTTCTTTCATAGAATTAGAACTTGATCAAATGGTGATGAGAAAACACTGACTGTATCTCCACAAATCTTAACTGTCTCTCTTTGCCAACCTCTCATCCTCAAACAATCAAAATCAAACACATGCTAAAAATAATGTTTGTCTCTTTATTACGAACTAAACTTCAAAAAGATCACTATTGATCAACTCAAACTCACATCAAAACCCAAATCAAACTCAAAATACAAACATAAAAGAATCAACCCAAATAAAAAGATTACAGAAAAAAAACAAATCATAAGAAAGACAGAAAGAAAGAAAGAAAAAAGAAAACTCTCATTCATTCATTTGTTCTTCTTTTATATACTTTTATTCACAAAAAAAAATGAAATCAAAATTGGTTTGAAAAACAATTGGCTATGATCTAGATACGATACCGTATTGAAAGGTACTAATAAATGAACATTTCTTTTCGCTCACATCTAGTCAACATACCAAAAAAAAAACTAAAACAATCATTCATTNACATACCAAAAAAAAACTAAAACAATCATTCATTTCCTTCTGTTGCGCCAGCACCATACCCACTACCATCATCATCATCCTCTTCCATATCTACTTCTTCTTCTTCTTCATCCACCTCTTCTTCTGCTTCCTTCACCATCCCATTGCCATTGGTCTGAGGAGCTCTCTCTGAAATTTCTTCACCCTCTTCCGTTTTAGCCTTCTCTTCCTCATCCTCTTCCATCATGTCTGTCTCCTCACCTTCTTCTCTTTCCGTCTCTTCTGGTGGTTGAGTAGGATATCCATCAACGCTTCCCCTCGCAACACCGTTACTGACCGGAACTCCATTACTACTTGTTGCGCTGCCCAAGGCAGAACCATTGATTGACGGTGTGGGTTCGATAGGTGATGGGATAGCGGCAGATCGAGCGCGCTTGGAACTAGAATCCGAAAGACTGTTAGAGTCTTCCGCTCTCATCCGTTTCAGTTGTTGGGTAGAAGGTGCAGCTTGAAGCTCCCGTTGCGGCCCAGGATGGTGAGTGCTGGAAGCGTTGGATTGCAGTTGTTGTTGTGAGTCTGGAGAGTCTGGATTGTTAATGGATCCCATAGGCGATCGATGGGAGGAGTTAGAGGGTGATCGACCTGAACCAGCTCCAACACTTTGTCTGCTCCCGCTACCAGCACCAGCGGAAGGACTCTTGATAGATGAAGGCGAAAGTCCACTGCCACTTCGACCTGTGACTGTGCGACTGGTAGATGAAGAACGTTTCGAAGAATGGGTGGCCCGAGGTTGAGGTGGAATTGGATGAGTGGCACTGGTGGCAGATGGAGGTTGGGATTGAGAACCCAACATGCGTTTCGGTGGCGGTTGTCCTGCAAAACTCAAGAGGGCATCGGCCACCTCATCATACTCATCAAACTCTTCATCTACTTTTCTGTCTGGCATCACACTGGGTGGTGGTGGTGGCGTTGGTGGCAGTACCTTAGCATCGGCTGTTGGTAATGTGGGTGGAGCTGGGGATGGCGAGGGTCCTTTTGAACCATCGTTCACCTTGGACTTCATCGCATTTCGAATTTTCGTACTAGCCACTTTCTTACGCTCACGTTTGGCAGGAGCAGGAGGAGCAGCTTCATTGATCAGTTGAACAGGCGGTGGGCGAGCGGCAGTAGCTTGAGGGGCTGGTATGAAAGCGGGTGACTGAGGTGCGGTCGGTGAAAGGTTGTTACGACTAGAGGAAGCTTGAGTAGGTTTGCGTCGACGAGCCTGAGTCACAGGCGAGAATTCTTCCTCATTCTTGTTGCCATTGGTCGATGAGGGCTTGGGTCTAGGGCCCCTTCGACCGTTCCCAGTAGAAACTCCATTGCCTCCTGCTGCTGAAAATTCTGACGCAGCGACAGATGGGGTGGGTGAGGGTTGAGCTTGTCGAGCGGCAGTGAGATTCTTGTGACGTTCAAGTTCTTCTACGTTCTGCCTCAGTAGTGCAGCCGAGCCCGGTCGATGAGGCGAAGTATGATCAACTAGAGGATGAGATGCTCGCTGGTTAGGAAGGCTAACAGGCTCGTCATAGCGTGGATCATAACGGCGATTGACAGGTGGCTGTTGTTGATGGTGATTGTGCGGCTGCGGTTGAGACTGGTGGGCTTGAGATGAGGATGGCGGATGGGTCTGAGAAGGATGAGATGCAGGGTAGCCAGGCTGTGATGGTGTATGTCGGCCATCGTGTGAAGGTGGGGGACCGCCTGTGCTGAGCCGATGTTCAGCCGGTACTGGAGACCAAGTGGGTGAATGAGCTGACTCAGTTGAGAATTGAGGGGCAGTTGAAGGGCCACGAAGCGTAGGAGAGGCATGCCTTGGGTCATATGGCGATTGATGTTGAGGCTGAGTAGGGACTGTGTAGGCTGAAGGACCATATTCACCGCGAGGAGGATACATATTAGATGGCGGATGACCATTGGGAGAACGTGCTCCTCGGTCGCTTTGTCCAGCACGAAGTTCCGGTGAATGACGGCGGAATCGGGTAGATTCTCGCGAGGCACGCTCACGCTCCCGTTCACGATGATTGGCGATTGATCCATTGCTCTGCGGTGGCTGTCCGTCCTCNGAGAATAGACAGGCGGAGGGCCAGAGTGAGCTTGGGGATGATGATTCACTGGATAATTACCACGTTCGTTGGGTCCGATGCCAGGCCTGATGGATGGTGATGTCCTGGGAGAAGCAATATCTCGGGATCCAGGTCCTGAGATACCTACCACACCACGTCGTAGACTATCCGAAGCAGGAGCAGGTGATGGGCCTCGGGATTGAGAGTCAACCACTGAGCGAAGGTGAGGCAAAGTATGCTGAGATGAAGCCGGACCTCTCCCACCCGCATGGGAAGGCTCTAATTCCATGGGCGCCAGGGATCCATAGCCACCCGATTGTCGACGATGAAGCGTAGAGGAGGCATGTGAGGCTGGGTGATGAGCACCGGGAGGATGCGAGTGAGTTGGAGGTAGAGAAGGATGTGCACCATGATGACCGGCGAGATGTTGAGGTTGAGCGCCGTGATGATTGAAGGGGCCAGGTGACTGAGGTCGCATCACAATCGAGCTGCTGGATGTACCAGGGCGAACAGGATTCGGCCGCGAAGTCAATGGGCTAGTGGCTTGAGCAGAGCTTGAATGAGTGTTGACTGAATTAGGGTTAGTGGCGGTGTTGGTAATGGGCGACAACGGGGTTGGACCACCAGAACCTGCACCACCTCGCGCCGGTTCCTCGTGTTGAGCAGGAACAGGACCAAAGTTATGATCAGATGGACCGTTCAGAGCGTTCGGAAAGGGCCAATTGGCTGAAGTGTGAGTCATATCCCGCGGTGAAGGAGGACGGCCTAAAGCAGCACCCGTCTCTTGATGTCGTTTGATATCATTGAGGCGAGCATTGATGTGAGCATTGTTACTATCAAGTTGGGCAGCGCGCTGATAAGCGTCGATGGCGTCTAGCATCTGATCGTTGCATGATTCATACAAGGCCCCGAGATTGTACCAGACCTCGGAGATGTACGGATTGAGCCGGATTGCACGTGAGTATGCGTCGAGTGAATCATGGTATTGCATGATTGCGTAATACAAAACTCCAATCGAACACCAGAAGGCAGGATTCTTGCCATCGCGATATACAGCTTGTTGGTATGATTCATAAGCCTTGTTGAAGTTTTGAATGATCATGTAAGCCCGACCCAACAGATACCAACTGAATGCATCGTGTGAATCTGTCAAAATCAAATGTCAAGATGACCTGGGAATTAGCGATGATCCGACACCCGATGAATGCGCTGCAAAAGAAGAGAATGATCGGACGGCTGACCAGCTGCTAAGCTGCGAGTTATGATAGCTACAGCCGTCTCAGGGTTGTAAAAGCTACTGCCTTCTCTACAGTACAGACCACCCAATTGCTGTAACACTTTGGCATGCGTGTGGTTCTCGTCTAGGACCCGTTCATAGGCCTCTTTTGCCCGATCAAACTGGATGATAATGACGAAGAGTGATTAGATGGGGAAGTGATCATTCACTTTGAAGAGCAAGACACGTACATGACCTTGTTGTTCGTGCACATGCCCCACTTGAAACCAGATATCAATCTCGGTCAATGGTGAGGGTGGCTTGTCTAGAATCCATTGGAAACACTACAATTTCCGATCGGAATGTAAGCGCTCGATCAGCATCACATCAAAGGCGTCGAAGTTGAAAACGCGTACCTCCAAGCTCAGATCAGCCTTGCGTTGCTGCTTGTATATAATGCCCAATCGAAAGTAAATTTCGTTGGCTTTTTCAAAATCTGTTTACAATAGATCGCTTGATCAGTACTAGTGACCTGAACCTGAGAATGCAACGAACAGAAACTCACTGGGGTCCATTTTGATGACACTACTGAAAGCCTCTTCAGCGTGCTCAAGACTGCCGTATCGATCATACAAGATACCGATCCCATACCATAGCTTAGGTTCGGATTTGGGAGTCTGGAAATGGTGTAGAGCTTGTTGATAAGAGGTGTATGCCTTTTGTAAATCATCGATCATCAGATAACAATGACCTGTCAGCGCTCAAGCAAGTCATTGTCAGATACGTAATTTTCAGCAAGTAATTTTCGGCAAGCGTTGTAAAGATCAGTTTTTTACCTAGAGCTCCCCAGATTTCGCCGCTACCTTCATGGATCTTCAATAGCCTACTGAAATAATCAGCTGCAGTTTTGAAATTTTCTTGATGTCGATAGATCCCAGCTGCTTTGGTCAATGCCGGTACCGAGAGTGGATTTTGGCGTAGGGCTCGTTCGTAACATTCCACCGCGCGCGTGTAGTTTCCCAAAGTCTCTCCAGTACTGCCTGTAGATGAGAAAAAAATCAGATATCGGGGATTCACGAGTTTAGGGGATAACTTGACGTACCAGCTGCCAGCCAAGTCAATTCGGTTTCTTTTACCAAACGCTCAAGAATGGGGTTTGTAGGGGGGCGCCAGTCACCCATGTCAGTTGCCAAACTCATCTCACCATCTCTGATGATAGCAGCAACCATGGCCTCCTCGCCTGCAGGTGTACCATTGATAGCAGGCGCACCAGGTGGTGGGGGTGGAGGTTGGGCGAGTTGCCGACTTGGAGCAGCAGAAGAAGCGCCGTTGGAAGGTAAGGCTGGAGGTTGGAGAGGCTGAGAGTGAGGTGGGGGTGGTCGTGAGAGATGAGGGCTAGGACCTGAAGTACTGCCATTAGAAGGCCCAACCGGAGGAGGGCCCGAGTAGCCCGTCATTGGAGGTTGAGATGTGTTGGTGTTGTTAGGAGTCGGATTGGAGAGGTGAGCCAAGTTGGGAGGAGGCAGTGATTGATGGGCGTGAGGATGTGAAGCAGGAGATGGAAGCGATGGGGAATGAGCAGAGTGTACGGCGTGTTGATTAGGTTGTGGAAGATGATGGGGATCTCGTTGCTGCTGATGATGATGATGGGCAGCTTGGGGGTTATGATGATGATGATGATGTTGTTGCTGATGATGATGATGTGCAGGATGCTGATGCAGGTGGGGTTGCTGCTGTTGGTGGGGATCTCCGATGTGTTGGATTGGATCCCCCATCGGAGGAATTCCACGTTGTTGCTGATCACGAAGATGTTGTTCTCGCTCACGGTGATGGAGGTGCTCCCGTGAAAGTGAGTCTCTCCGATCACGCTGTGGTTGTGGGTGGTGATGAGAAGGTTGAGGAAGGTGGGTTTGGGCCGGTTCCCGAACAGGGTGGTCGCGAGAATGTTGAAGTGTGTGAGAGTTGGGGGGTGAGTGTTGAGGATGAAAAGCAGTTGGTGGGGCAGGATGCCCGTTGAGCGGCATCGCAGCAAAACCAGCCGAATTGTGACGATGCGTGGAAGTGGGTGGTGCAGAAGGAGGATGCGAGGGATGATGTAACGAATTACGGTGAGGGTAGTGCTGAGAGGATGGCGCAGTGGGAGGTTGGTGAGACGGATGATGAGTAGTCGGACTGGTGGCCGAAACGTACGGTGAGCCAGACATGATGATGATGATGATAAAGATTGAAGAAGATGATAAAGTGTGCGTGCGATGGTTTGTTTATGAGATAGATAATATATATGTTGTTCGGTATCCTTATCTCACAGAGCCAATTGACCAAGGGAAAAAACGAGGACCAATGATAAAGGCTTTGTAATGATGATTCAGGACAGATTTTAAGTGTGATGAACTTATGTGATCTAGCAAATTGAAAGGAACAGTTCGTTAAACAATCAAGTCAAAGGAAGATGAATGGATGAGAATGAGTTATAGCTCGATGAATGAAAACAGGGATAGATGGATTGGATTTGAATGAAGATATGAAGCAACAAATCTACGTTTAGAGGAACTTCAACCGCGAAGGACTGGGGTTGAGGCTGTGTAAAAGGGGGAGAGGCAATTGATCCGCAGGTTGAAATTGTAAGCGATGTCAGTAGGAGAGAACACAAGCCATGGGCACACTCATTAAGAGAGAAGAAGTCAAGGCTGTAAATATATGTGTATCACCACTTCTTTTCTCGGGAGAAAGGGAGAGGGGGAATGAAAAAAAAAAACTTGAAAAAAAAAAAAACATACACGAAAAAAACAAGGAAGATATGTATAGTGCGAAGCGTGGTGGTTGAGTTTGAATGAATACAGTAGATTGTACATAGTACGAGAAACCAACAGAGTAAAGTGAGAGAAGGTTGTACATAGTGTGGTGGTGAATGGTGAATTGCGGTTGAATGAGCCGAAAGGGGTGCGGAGGGAGGGAGGAGGGGATGTTGTAAGTAGAAACCAATTGAATCGGAATTGAATTTAATCAAGTAGTGATACAGTTTGGTTTGTACATACATACATTCAAATGAAATGCAAGAATTGAGATATGATAAAGTTCAAAAGGTTTGTACAGATCATGATGAAAATGATGAAAATGATGATGATACTACAATTAATCAAATCAGATTTCAATTTACATAGCACACTCGTTCGTAATGAAATGAAATCGAAAAAGAAGAAATCAGAGATCGATGAAGATGACTAAATCAAGAAGCCTTACATTGCAATTGACAAGACAGAAGGAGCATGTATCAGATCCTGCTTGATTTGTTTCTTCCTCATCAAACAACCCTTGAGGATATCACTCTAGAGTGGATTGAGAATTCATTCAAGACTCGAAATCTCTGTGAGGAATGGATGGTTAGTTTAAAGCCGAAGCACGGACAGAGGATTCAGTGGGATTTACCAAAGTGTGGTTTTTGATGTGTATGAAGTGATGACGCTTATCGATAGGATATGTAGATGAGATCTATAGAAGCGAGCTAAAAGATTGAAAGGGAAACGATAATAAGTATTAATAACTATAGAAGATGGAAAGAGTCGAGGTGTGTGAGTGGTTTTTTGAGAAGACTTGATCATTAAGTAAATCCTTGGTTCACTGCGGTTGTCCAAATCTGGGGTGATGATGGATTGATTGGGTTTTTCATTAATAATTTGATATTTTGATTATGCAGCATGTCGCTACCAGAACTAACAACATCCTTGATCATGAAAGACACTCTGAATGAACTAGGTAATTGACTCGAATTAGATGTGATCTGATGAAGGGGGGGGGGAGTATCTTAAATCATGAGTGAATGCTTTTAACTTTCAGGAGTGTCTGTCTGAAATCAATCTATCAAGCCTGATCATCACGCTCATCAATCAATCAATCAATCA
>KZ123357.1:0-10267 GCA_002157025.1 Melampsora abietis-canadensis | reverse complement strand
CTAGCTCCAACCGAAGGTATTCGGTGAAGAAGAGGTTCTTCGTGGAGCTAGGTGCGTTGACTAATGTTGCCTAAGCCTGTCTAATCCCATACTGACTGTCCCATATGTAACCCTTACAATAAGTTTTTGCAGGTTTCCAAATTGTTGTTTGATATACACAAACTGTTTGGAAGATATGTTTGCATCGAAATAAACAGCAGGGAAGAGATTGGTGATTGCGATTGATACTGCTTGAGTATTGCGATTGTTGATTCTACATACAGAAGAAGGAATAAGGCTAAATTGAACAGTCGTGGAAGTCCCGAGGTACTTGAGTAGTAGCAGTACCAGTTGCGGACTAGGCAACATGATCAACGTATTGCAGGAAGTGTATCCTGACTTTGTATTGTTTTTCCCAGGCATCATATGCGTGTCTTTTCACATTTATGACCGGCAGAATCTGTAGGCGAGATAGGGACAATGTCGGGTCCACCGCACAGCCATTCAAGTGTTATTGTAGTAGCTATTCTTCAACTAAATGCAATTACTTACGTTGTAATGAATTTTGATTCATTCAGATACTTGTCCAAGGGGTGAAGCCATAGTATGTGCCATGGATGCACTTGGGTGTCCCGAGTTCTTTGAATTCACTATTCTACATCTTGATCATTTCATTGCCTCCAATACTATTGCACACTCCCTGTTTGCATCGGAGAGAATGCAAACAAGATACATATAAAGTGGATACAGGAAAAGTTCCAAGATCTTATCAATAGATTCAATAGGTCAAATCAAAGCTCTACAAAAGCTTTGGTTTTGAACTTCTTGCCTACTCGATCAGCGGCCCTAAAAGCGAATTGATTGCCGAAGATCTCTAAAACCAATTTTTGTATCTGACTTCCGTTTCGTTTCAATTCCAGTTCGATTTTGAAGACTGTATGTCGCTTAGGGATGCCTAATCTCAGCCAAAATTAAACACGTATGAAAATCGGTCAGAGAAATGCTTTCAGCAAGAGTATCCATAGGAATGACAATACATTTGACGACATGAGATGGATCAATCAATTTGAACGTTTCTTGAGTTTCTTGTACTACTATCCCCTGCAGCCCCACCAAGGAAGGATTTTTTGCCCTCGAAACTAAAGAATAATGACACATAAGCCCATGTTTCCTTTGTGCATCTGGTTGTGGAGCCAAGAGAAACATACCAGTGAGAATAGCGCCGTGATAATCCGACTTCAATAGCTTAGATTGAATGGATATCATCGGAGGAAGAGCTTTTACATCGGATACAGATTGTTCGGTGAGGCTAGCATTCGACGGGGTCGAACAAGCAGGAACGAAGTCGATTCCTAAAAGTTCTGACATGTATCCTAGCCAGAGATTATGAAGTGGAACAAAAGCTTCATATCTGATTGAAAAAAGTAATCGAGTCGGTGATTAGTGAGATGGAATTTTGAGTTGCCGGACAGCCTCAAAGCTCTGACCTCCATCCTTTTTGTTCGAGCTTGATCAATCGCTCTAGGTGTAAATATCTTTGACGTCTTAAATCGGACTTTGAAGTTTCAGAAATGCCTTCCTTCGCTTCAGATCTATCCTGAATCAAAAGAAAACCAAAGTCAACGATGCAGTGTTAGAAATCGTGGTTGATCAGACAATCGTACATGATTGCGGATGAGAAGATACTGACTTGGGAGGTGGACGATGCAATGCGATATGTCGCCGAAAGACTTTGGCCTCAAGATTTTTATCAAGCTGATTGATGGCCCTATCTGGCAGAATTGAAGAGATGATATCTTTTGTGCTGTTACCGATGACCAAACCCTGTTCCTCATCCCTCTTACGCTATGAAAATGTGAATCAAGATTCGATTGAGTACAATGTGTGCAATAACAATTCAAGATGGCAGTGATCGATTGGCACCTTTTTCTTCAAGATCTTGGCTTCGCTATAGAGGTTTTGAGTAGAAACTTGGTCTGACATGATTGCTTTGCTGTCTCATTCGGGTGCCGAGTGGTGGGTTGAGTCCCTCAGCAAAAAAAAATGTTGCACCCCTGTGGCCCTGTCCCCCAAGGCTAGGTAAAGTCTTATGGGTTTAAGTCTTAAGTATTTTCTCAACAACCACACAGATAGTTTGTGACATTGATCCAAAGTTCAAACCTCAACAACTCACAAATTCCAGACATCCGAGCTCGCGAGGAAAAAAGACTATACAGACTTGTCAGGTTAGGGACCCTTGTGCCTCTTTGCATTCTCTTTTTGTCGAAGATGTACGGCTCTCGTCCCTTTGTTTGGGTTGTGTTTGCTCTCCATTTCTTTAGCATACTTTACACAATCACAATTGAAATCATACCAGAACCTATATGCAGACCCCCGTCTTTTGTTTATAACGAGACTCCCTGATCATCTCCCTTTCCTCCATTCGTTCATTTTACGGGGTGGGAGATCTTTATACCCACCGAATTACACCAAATCTTATGGTGTAAAAAAATGACGTGCAAAAATCTCGTAATGGCGGGCAAAGTCGAATTTTGCACACAATTTATTTTTCTTGTGGGTGTAAATAACAAATTGACTGTAAACAATGTGGTGTGAATCTCTCTCACCATCATTCGATTTTTATTTTTACACTCAAACTTTTACACTGGATATAATAGTGCAAGAGATTCGGGTGTAAAGTTCTCGCGTCTCATGTGGAGCTATAAGCTTACTATCACACCAAAAGGTTTGGTGTAATATTGACGCGATCCTAGAGTAAATCATATATATAGGGTATCATGATTCATTGATATACCTATTCATCGATATACCTATCAATAAATATCAGCACTTTCAATACCTGATGCGATATAAGACGAACAGAGACCCAAACAAAACGCTGATACCAAGCCAAACCAATAGAAGGAATCATGGATAATATCAAAAAATGGTCTTGATGAAGCAAACAGCTCTGAATGCATTCTTGACTTATTTGGTACACTGTGTGTCTTTAATAGTTACTTTGATCAGGAGACTCTTTCTTATGATCAAAAATTTATCTGGCATCAACTGTAAGGTTGAATACAAGTGATATTAGCTAGCCTCAGAGAGCGGTCATTATTTTCTGGCTTCAATCTTTCCATCACGAGTTTTCTGCATACGTTGATCATCATCAGGGAATCCGTTTCATCACTACATGATTCCCTTTAAGGATTACATATATCCATCGCACTCTTAAGCACAGAAAGTGATACACTTTTTACAAGGTGCGCCCTCGGTGTGAGGCATCAACTTCAAGGGCTCTCAGGGGGCGACATACCTGTTCAAATGCAACGCGAGCTTCTCAAGAGTCAGTCTGTCCCACCGAGAGACGAGACGTTCACAGCTACTCACAGATGCCGAATCGTAGCTATTGCCGTTGTGAGCCAGTGACTTTGATTTTGAATGTTCAAATTGGGTAAGAATGAAATGTTGTTGACGCTATGGATTTGACAAGTTTTGAGCTGGCCCGTGCAGCTCTCGAGGGGCTTAGTTAAGTTTGACATAGAGGGCTCCATCTTGATCAAGGTTCCTGGAGGTCTTCTTCCCAGTTCCCTCGCCCGTACTACTGATTGCCTCACTGATTCTATCACTTCTTTGATAAATTCCAGTCCAATCAACACTTTTCCTTACCGCTTTCAGAATCTCAAGCCAGTTCTGTCCAATATTGACATCATTATGCTTCTGTTCTGATCATCCTTTCAAATGTCTTGTTAGCGATTGGGGCTACTGATACTGAAGTACATCTCGAACCGCGTTCCTCACCCTTACATGAACGTCGCCAACCCAAAATAACCAAGAAGTCAACTGAAGAAGCCCCGAAGTACCCATTCACCTGCAAGGGAAACACTGAATCGGGCTACCCTGCTGGTGATATGGGAGACTGCGACACGTGAGTAATAATCCTCCTATGTATCTTCTATTTGAGAGGAGATGATTAGAACCATGGACGATCGCTCATCGTTATCGACTTGAACATACGTAGGCTTGGCGACTTCTTGGTGGCCCGGAAATATACCTGTGCGCAATTCAGGAGTTGTGCTGTGAGTGGAGTTTCTGAAGTGACGTTACCAACTGACGCTAAGCTGCCTATATCCTCAGTGGATTGTGAGGGGTCCCGAGGGCGTGACTTTGATTGATCCTGCGACTGATCCGTACGTTGATAAAATGCACTGTGCCGCATCTGATTCATATATTAAGGGGTTTCAAGTTTGTTTGTTTTTTGTGTACGTTTTACAAATTCAGACAAGTTGTTCGTAATTTTTTTTGGCGTAAAATCAACGTATTTTTAAATCGGGTCACCTAAAAAGGTGTCCTGACTTAAAAATTTTACGCATATTTTACAACGACAGGCATGTTGTGGTAGCGTAAAAATGCGTAAAAAAATCCAATTTGAAACCCCTGACTGACTGAAATGCTTTCCAGGAATTACGTCGGCGTAACAGCTGCTATGTACAAATGGACCCTCCGTAAATGGTACGAGACTGACCAACCATGCACGATCAAAGTAAAACTTGAGCAGGTGAGCCTCTTTCTCACTCATGCAACTCAGTGTCAAGCATTGTCGATATTGACAACTATGTGACACTCAGTGGATGCAAGAGACAGGAATCGGACTTTCCCCCTCATTCATGTGGGGCAAATCGTATACCCTGCCCCCTTCAGTTCAAACACCCGAACCTCAAAAGTGCGTGCAAGAGTTGGAGGAAGCTCTAAAACCATTTTAAAAGGTTCCTCTTCCTCAAAGTGGTGCATAGTTCTCAGAGTCTCAACTGCAAAACAAATTCCGTATTGTAATACCTCATAACGCAACCCAAGTTGTAAAATATGGAAATACGAGTATGATGGCAGATCTGATCTGGTGTTCACGCAATACTTTCAGAGTCTCAACCGCAGAGCACATTCCTTATTGTAATACCCCAAATTGTCTGAATTCAGTTCTTGAATACTTAAGCTGAACATCATCATGCAGCCGGGTTCCTTACTAGTATCAAACTTGTTCAAGAAGTATCACAACAGACGTCAATCGTATGTTTTTTGTGTGGCAAGATGCTGTGACGGGATGAGACTTCCCGTGTTCCAACTTCCAAGTCATAAATGGGAGGGTACAATGTATTGGGGGTTGGCATGGATGTTGTGAGTGTTGAAACTGATCATATGCTCCATACAACTTTGCAAAAAATAGTCATGTTTATGAAATCTCGTCTTGTGTATAGAAAGCCTCCTTCCAAGCGGTTCTTTCCAAAATCGTAGCCAAACATACTCTTATCCAGTGATGAATGAGTGAGGTTTTTGTAACCCTTGAAGCTGCGATATCATTCATGAGATAATCATGCTAGAGCGATACAACTCCTATTTCTAATGGCACAAACTTGAGCTTTACATAAGGGTATGTAGACTTTCCCTTTGATCTCGAGAAAACAATAGGATTGATGTTCAAGGCCACCTTTGTCCACCTTTACTCGACCGCTGAGCAGTACATACATATGGGGTGTGTACTCTTAGGTCACTTAAGTTCAGCCATTGTGATTTTGTACATACAGGCTCAAGGGTAAAACTTTAAGTCAAAAGTTGTCGATTGCTTTTTAATGAAGTTTAACTTTTCAGAACTTCATTAATCCTCGAATAACCTCAACATTCCACATTTTATCTCAAATCAACATTAACATCAAGAACATCAACATCAAGAACATCAACATCAAAAATATCAACATCAATAAAATGTCATCTCAACTTCCTTTCACCCCTAATCAAAATAGGACATCCAATCAGAATCGACCAGTCTTTGGTCAAATCGACACTCAAACCTCTGACACTAATGGCGTAAGTCACTCAATATTCAAGTTTGTCTTTTCAATTTCCCGACATATACTCCCAGCTGACCATTTGTTTTTTTGTCAGTCTCGTTCACTTACAGGATTCATCTTCAATTTCCTAGCAACCCCATTCAAGGCCGTCTCTAATCTAACTCGTTCCACACCCTCACCCTCTAAACCAATTCAAACAATACCCAACTCACCACACTCAACTCCGGTCCTTTCATCACATCATATCCTCAAATCCGCTGCTAATAATTCACCCAATCAAGCTCTCTCTGAATTCTTTGCTCACAAAGGTGATCAGCCATTGACTGAAATTGAGGCGAGAGGAGTCATGGCCTTGCTTCAAGAGAGTATGTTCCTCCTTCCGTTCATCCCATTATTATTATCATACACTGATTCTTTCACTCTTGCTGTTTATGAAAAACAGGTCAGACGCCAGATGGAAGTGTGGTTTCAGAAGAGGATGACTCTAATCGACCATCAGCTTCAAAGGAAGAACAACAACCGAATCTTCCAACTGCATTCACACCTCGATTTCGATCTCTCTCAAGACCTACACTAAGACCTGCATTCCCGGCTCGACCTACTCCTACTAGCCACACGACGTCATCATTACTATTCTCATCAGGAAATTCCTCAAACAATTCAGAACCTCGTGTGCCTCGACGTACTTTCTATATGGGTCCAGGTCATAGCATCTTCAATAATTCAACTCGACTTAGTAATGCTCGACGAAAAAAGCTTTTAGGAACGGGTCGCAGTTCGAGTCTCTTGAGTGGACATGGTTATGATTACCTACCTCCGCAATCTGCAGCTGGTAGGAACGATTATGTTGATGTGACAAAAGAATTAGAACTTCGACGAGAAGAAGAAGAACCTCAGAAGAGGAGGAAAGTCTCGGATTCACTTAGTCCTCAATCGGCCGAGCAGCTACAAGCCCCATCTTCAAACCATGAACCGATCTTCATTCACGACGACGAAGAGAATCAATCATCTGGACCGTCTACCTCACATCCATCTGCTCAACATCAAAACGTGAAACTCGTCAAGACAACTAGCGCCACACCGCTTCGTCCAAGTCCACTTCGCAATGTCACTTTACCGTCCGGTATGTTCGTCTCTTGTTTCCTAAATACCTATTTGACCCCTTCCAACTGATGGCTTTCTTTCACAGTTTCCACACCCTCACCACCTAGACGAGTTCAACAACAAGCCACCCCACCCAACACCAACAAATCAGCCAAAAGAAAACAACGATCATCGATGGCCTCTTCGATCATCAAATCAGCCATCCAAACAGTAGATGCCAAATTGATCCAAAACAATCCATCAATGGCAATGCCATCACCTGTGAAAAAAGCTGAAGTGATTAACCCTTATGCCAATCTTGAAAGACCAACTAGACGAACTCAACCCAAAAGAAAGGCTAAAGCTGCAGCAGTCACACATGAGGAAGAAGCAGATCGACAGAGAAGAATAGATATACATACTGGCAAAAGTCAACATGTTGATAAGCTTTTCGAACCTGCACCCATGCAAGCTGAGGAATTATTAGAGCGAACGATGCCAGATGTAAGTCTTCTCTTATGCTATCTGTTCATTCGGATTTGATTCTTATCATTGGTGTATAATCCACAGGTATATCGAAAAGAACATGATGGCAGACCGAAAAAGAAAGTAGGCAAATTGCCTGATCGATTGATCAAAAAACAAATGGCCATGGATAAAAAGAATGGACGTGAGACATTAGTGGTTCAGGAGAAAGAAGAAAAGGAGGAACATGTTTCTGGTATGTTTGAAGTTTTTCTACACTCTTATGTTTCTCTCAGTTCTGATGATCGGAATGCTTGATAGTTAAAGAATCATTAGTCCCTACATCCTCTCAAATCTTTTCATTTTCAGCACCGATCACCGTCAACCCCATCTTAGTTTCACCGAACCCAGTGATCAAAAAGGTTAGATTTTCTGACCTCGTCTAGCTACTCGTCGGGGTGGTTGACTGATTTGATGTATATCCTCTTGAAGCCAATTGAAGAAGAAGAAGAAGAAGGCTTAGAAAGAACCCAAGAGAAAGTGAAGAAGATGTCAAGATCTGAGATACCGAAATTTGACGAAATTTTTCAAGAGATTGATAGTTTTAAAATCAGAAGATTGAATGATGATGATGGGGATGGTGGTGAAGATGTTAAGAAAGTGGTTTTGGGATTTGGGTTTAGTGAAGTGCCTAAGTTTGAATTGATTTGATCAAATCAGAATCAGATCAGGAAAAAGGTCTTGTGCTGTGTATAAACATGATTGAAGATTAGAAAGTGTGTTTTTTGTCATTTGTTTGTTTCTTCTTATCTAAATTGGATTTTTGATATCTATTGAGGTTTTTGAAAGAAAAGGGGGAAGGAAAGTTGAGAATGGAATATGTTATTTGTATCTGTGCTTCTTCATTCTTTCTGTGTCAGGGAGAGAAGGTTAAGAAGCCTTGTGAGTATGAGAGATTTACTGCCTTTATCTGATACCGTTTTGCTGAAGCTTGGGTTCATTCGTTTTGGATGTCTCAAACAGACATTCAACCCAAAAAAAACAAGTAAACAAGGACTGCATGATTCAAGTAAGTATGATGAATCTATGGACCAAGAGAGATAGAAATCAACTTTAGTTGATAATGATTAGAGAGAGAAAAAGAGATTGGTGAAGGTAAAGAATGATTAGTGAACAAGATTAGGTAAACACTAGAGAAGGGTATTAAGGTAAACTGATTGGATGATGGTCATCAAAGAACAATCTCAATTAGAATGTCATGAGATGGTAAACTGTCAGTGTCACGCATATAAGGGAGAAATGGTAAACTGGAACGTGACGTAATATTACTATAATCACTTGATGGTAAACAGCTTCAAGTCAAATTAAGTCTGATATGTATGCATATGCTTTCATGGATCGATTTCACAACTAGCCTGATGATTAACTCAACACAATCTTCATCCCTTGTTCGTAGTTTGATATCACAACATACTGTTTCCTTTTTGTAGTTTTCTAGCTTTCTTTTCTTTTGATAGCTCAGAATTCTCCGTGGACAGAACAGATCAAGATCAGCTTTGAAATGATTTCTCGAACCGATGAAAAAGGATTGTGGGATTCAAGTGTAAATGAGTGATTAACAACTTCAAAGAGTATTCGAAGGCTTTAAAAGGAATACTCAAAAGGAGTCTTTTCTTTGAATGAAGAACTCTGGAGAGAAGGGTTTAGTCTATTGAAACAAATATCCTCGATGAAAAAAAATATACAAATCTTTGAAGCAAATCATTGTATAGAAACATTCTTTACATAGTCATTTCATCATTCAAAGAGATGAAGGAAAATGGAAAGAGTGCCAATAGGGCAAAAGCATCATAGGATCTTGTGTGGTTAGTAATGGGAATGTTTTTCTGATTCCTTCAAGACAGCTGATTAGGCAATGAGTAAGAGTTGCCTAAACTTAGAAGAGTTACTAAACTCTCTAGTCACATCTCCATCATCTGAAAAAAGCTACTCAAGCATGTGGTCTCAGCGAAAATGTCAAAATGAGAACGGTTGCCATTGCAATGGGACAATCAAAGTTTTTTGAACAATCAAGACCATCAAGATAGTCAAACTCGCTCATGATGATAGAATGTCAAGCGCCAGACAAAGAATTGAAAGCCCGACTTTGAAACATCGGACGAGTCTGGTCCTCATCCTGAGCCGATGGAATGGAGATGGAACATTGGAAAAGTTAGTTAATCCTTGCAGATCCCTACGGGTTCGTTTATGCCCTTCTGACCAATGGCTATAGTACAAGAGACTACAACTATCACGGATGTAACGGGGACTGATCTTGATGACTTGCACCAAATAGAGTTTATCAGCGGAAGAAAGACTGAACCGTTTCCTCACCATGTTAAGCTTATGAACTGGACGCGCCCGCGCGAGTCAAGCTTATCACCAATACCATGTCGTCCATGTGTTTCTTGCCGATCAAACCCTCATGTCTTGGGTGTGTGGATTGTCTTCCAATTCAAATCATTGAGCTTTTCCCGGCGTACTTATCTGCCTGGCTACATCCCATATGCGTGTCTGACCCACTCCGAAGCTAAAATTTGAGTGTCTAGAACACATTTTAGGTGCAGTCACTCGTATATATATAAAGTCCGAAGTATCTTGTGACAGTTTGTAAGTTTGACCTGTTTTGTCAATGTCGGGCGAGTCTTTCTAGTGTTGTAATATATCGACATCGTCTTTAGGTCATAGATTCACCTCGTGTGCACTTGAATCTCCGACCCGACCCGAGGATACCAGTAGACGTATCCTGTGAGCTACTAGCTTCTTTTGGGCTAGTAAATCGCTAAATAAAGGTGAGAGAGTTGTAAATATTGTAATCTATAGAGTTCAAAGACGGGTAAACAAGGTTCAAAGTCTGTACTGGTAACAAACAAGTA
>KZ123354.1:0-13706 GCA_002157025.1 Melampsora abietis-canadensis | reverse complement strand
TCCGGGGGCCTGGAATGGCTGTATCTCTCAAATCAAAAGGTTTCAAACAAATGAAGTCTTTTGCTTCTCACCCCGTCCCATTGAAAAAACAACAAAGATATGCAAACACGAATTCATCATCATCTAAAAAAAAACCGAAGTATCAAAGAAAACATCCGGTAGGCACAATAAATTACATCACAACAAAAGATGATATATACTTACACACGTTGCATATATGGGTCAAGAAAACCAGCCCGAAGAACTTCTTTGGATGATCCAAAAGAAACCCCACAGGATCACAAATTCCAACCGTTTCGAACACCTTTATATCTTTCCTTCCTTCCTTCCCCAAAGAAATAATATTAAACAGAAATCGTATCAAAGAAGTCAACCAAAAAAGTAACAAGTAAAAAAGTAAAAAAAATGGTTCAAGAGTAAAATGGTATGGTATGGTATGGTACAAAACTAAAAAAAACGAGTGTAAGGTTGTAAATAAAAGAAATTTCACCCCCAAAAAGGAAAGAACAACCTAAAAGAAAAGGCAAGACCACCCCCTTTCTCAAACTCCTCATTCACCTCCGTCTCATTTCAAATTCCACCACTAGCACCACCAACACCACCCATTAAGATCATGATCTTAAACTAATGAATTCCATTAAATTGTGTAACTCCATATAAAAAAAACCGTTGATCATCATCAAACAAACAAACAAACAAAACCAAAAACCAAAACCACACAAGCTAACAAGAAAAAAGGAAAACCAAAAAAAAACAACATCCAAAACTCAACACTTGTACCTAAACTCTTCTAGGAAACTTTCTAACCGTACTAGAACTCGTATTCGAAATAAATGAACCTCTAGGTGTGACCGACGAAACACCCGATGCAGCAATAGGTTTCCAATCCAATGGGATTCCCACCATCGAAGCTCTCGAGATCTCATTACTAGTCCCGTTCGACTCTCCTCCTACTCCTGCCCTGACCCCATTCGCTTTCACTCTCAATCCGTTCTGATGATGATCTTCTTCTGCTTGATCTTCATCCGCACTCATAAACGTTTCATCCTCATCCACTAAGCTTTCCGTGACCTCTTGCTCATCATCATCATCATCGGTGGTATCCAACGAATCTCTCCTACTAGACCTCATCATGCCGGTATAATTGATCATCAGTTTCGGATTCGTCTGTTCATATTCTGTTCCGGTGGAACTACTAATCGAAGGTGTGAATCCATTCCGAATCGATCCTCCACTGATACTCAATCTTCCACTTCTTCTTAAACTCGGTGTTTGACTCAAACTCGGACTTCTTGGATTAAACTCACTTGTCACCGGACTTGGACTTCTCATTGATGATTCCTTTTCTTGCTCTGATAATCCGTCTGATCCTTCATGACCACTCTCTTGGATTCCTTCGGATTCTTCGTTTCCATCAAGAACAGTTTCTAATTTAGTATGATCAGGTGTAGTGAGATCAGTTGAGGTATTACTAGTTCGATCTCGATCAAAGATACTGGAACCCGGTCTTAGGAGTGAAACAGCTGAAGTCCTTGGATTATTACGTTGTTTTAAAAGTGTGATCGGATGATACTGATGTGAAGTGGTACTATTACTAGAAACACTAAGTCGATTGTGATTGATCGGTTTACTCGTCGAAAGACTATCATGACGTGATAAGGAAGCACAATCCAATAAAGAATCTCTTGTGGAATCAGGCGATGATTCATCATTCTCATTCATCGTAGGCTTTCGTCTAGCACGTGATAATGGGATGACTTTCGAATCTTGTGATTCGGCTGATTTTCTTGAATATGATTTCCGTGGGCCTCCAATCCCATCTAATACACCTGCTTCATAGCTCTTCAATTCATCTTCATCTAATTGTCCGGCTGTACGTAGGGCAGCTTCTAATCTACCTTGAATACTTCGCATCGTTTCAATCACTGCTGTTCTTGATAACAAAGCTCTTTCATCCATCGCACTGATCCCACTTTCTGCCTCAGAACTTGTATCAAATTCACTCAGTTCATCTAAGCTACGTAATCGATCATGTCCAGTAGGAGATGGGATATATTGAGATGGTGATTGCATCGAAAGGTGTTCGAGCAAATCAGGTGAATCAAGATCATCAACAGGTTGAGGCGAATGACCACGAAGTGAAGAGGTTGGAGGATGAAGTTGAGGTGAGGCACGAGGTTGAGAATGGGGTGAATTGCTTTGAGCGCTAAACCGTCGTAGGTTTTTAGAAGTAAGTGAAGCACCATCATTCGGCAGCATACTATTCCTAGAAGGGTGGTAAGAATTCTCCACTCTCGGGACCACTGTGGCTAGAATTGTTTGGTCATTATCACCCAGTGCGATAGACTTCATCTCGGTGACCTGATGTTCCAAGAAAAAACATCGTCAAATCAAGATGATGAACCAAATCAAAACAATCAGCCAATCACATACCATGATCTGTTTCTCACGTTCAAGTCCTTCCCGTATAGCTTGAGCCTTAGCCAATTCGACTTGAGCCGCCATCCAAGCCTGTTCAGTTTCCAATAACCTAGACTCCAACTGAGCCTGTTTGAACTTCTGTTCACTAACCACTCCAGATAACTTATGATGATCACGTCTTTCGATTTCGAGTCGAGTTTTAAGATCTTGTGATTCAACTGAAAGTTTGTCTGCAAACCTTTGAAAGACATCAAAATGTTGTTTCCATTCCATCGATTCGGCCATCAAGAACGCAAGCCTTCGATTCAATTTCCAGATCTTACTTTCCAACATATCTCTCCGATCAACAAATCCTGTGGTATGTTTTCTAACGATTTCTTGAACGTGTTGTGCTGAGGCATCCAATGGAGCTGCATGTCTATACGATTGTCTTTTAAACACTCTGGCTAATCCTTTCCTTGGCTATTGAACAATTTGTCAAGTGTTAAGGATCAAGTTCGCAAAGAAGAAGTGATAAAGAAAAGACTTACAACTTTAGACAAGATGTTATCAAAAGCGATCACAGCCTTCGTTTGATCCCAATTCCATTCAGCAGGTGGTAAAAGCCTTTCAGCTTCCGAAGGACTATCTTTGATCTCCACAGCACTAAACGGTCTGAACCGACCGCCAGGGAAGGCTTCATGAAATTCACTTGGTACACCTCTCACACCACCGAGTGTACCGAGGGCTTCCTCGAGTTTTCTTTCAATCTTCATTCGGGTTTGTCCCTTGGAATAAGCTTGTGGATGGGGTTTTGGACATGTGATATTGCTGCAATGAAGTCACATTCTTGAGTGAGAGTCTTCAACGCTTAAGACGATATAAAAATCCACCACTCACTTGGTATCGATATCGACAATCATGACTTCTGGAGGAGCATTAGCCGTAATAGGTCGCAGCTGGCTGTTCATCCCAAGCAAGTACGGTCCAGGATCCTACGTTGCAAAACACTTTAGCACCACAATCAAGAGCAAGAGTAAGCGAGAAACAACATACTTCCAAGTAAATCTTAACATCACGAGCATGAACGATGCTTTGACAAAGACCTTGCCAACCTCTAAGTTCTAAAAGAACTCGGAAAGTTTCGACAGCCATGTTGAGCATCGCAGGGTATCGAGAAAAGAACACAACTCGACCCATGGGTGAAAGAGCGAGCTAAATGACCATCAAACCAAATCAGAAATGCTTTCACATTCAATCTGACCTAAAACTTACTCACCTCATAAATTGAAACCAAATTCGAAAGACTCAAAGATTTAAAAACAGGCCACATTGTAAACTAGAAAACGAAAACTCAATCAGTCACGATCATCACGTGATCGAACCTTTTCAAACCCAACTTACATCTACATCTTCTAAGCCTCCATTAGAGAAATCCGTTTTACCCGGAATCTTGGCAACGAAGTAAGTAGACGATGAAGAGTTCAGAGCACCTCCGACTGGCATTTTGACTATTTCACCAGGTTTAGGACAAGGACTAAAGAAAGCCAAAGCGAGCAAAAAACACATCGATCAATATATAGATACCATCCAATGAGAAAATCATAAAAACCAAAATCCAACTCAACAAGTTTAACATCTTTAACATCTGTTGTGAATGTTTCCCAATAGCTTGATGATACCTGGCCCACGAGATCCTCAAATGATCCGTCATCAAATCATAAATCGGCATTTTCGAAACCAAGATCAAACAATAAGGCAACCAAAAGGGTGTCCCGCCCGGCAGATTCGCAATCGGCAACATACTCGCTGGTCCATCCCATTCCGATTCAGATACGAATCCTTCTGTATCCGTATCCNCGCCGCCGGAATTATAAACCGACCAATTCTTGCCGGCCAATCCATCGGGTGTAGGCAAGACGCCCATCGCACTATTAGTAGCTCGTTGTAATCTCGCTCCAAATCGTTTTCCCGCTGCTGCTGCTTTGACTGCTCTTGCGATCGCGGCTGACTTCGCTTTCGATCCTTCTTCCACTGCTCTTCTGATAGCTTCAGATCTCGATCGATCAGCATGACTCCAGACTTGTAGGCATGCTCCGTAATAAGTCTTGGGTCGATGACTCGTATTCAACTGAAGATGATTCGATAGATTAGCAGCAGCTAAACCCAGATCCCATTGTTGTCCAATAGCTCCGGTAGCATCTGTGATCGCTTCGTTTTGAACCGGAATGGTGAAACTAAAACAATGAGTCGTAGAAGCGGGTTGGACGGTAGACGCAATCACTTCTACTTCTCTTGCAAACGCTAATTTCATCGCTTTGACTTGGACTCTCGCTAATTCTTCTTTACCGAATTGGTGCTGAGTTGATACTTTGGGAATCGAAGCCGAAGGTCTACGTTGTTCTTTACTCCTACTTTGAGCCGGATTATCTTGATGATGGTTTCCACCACTGGTAGTACGAGATGTACGAGCTGATTTGCGTTTGTCTAATTCGCTCGATAACAAATCTGCATCTTGACCTGAGAGAGTAGTGCCTAACACTTCCGGACGCCAGAATCGCGGAACAGCACTATCGAGATGGGCAGGTAAATGATCCGGTTGTGCTAATGTCCAACATTGTGGATCTTTTGGTAAGCCACACACCATATAAAGACTAGCGAGTGTACGGGTTTCAGAATGGTGGGGTTGAGAGGTTGAACCAGCTTCGGAAGCCAAGGTTTCAGTGGTAGGTACACCACCTGTTGGACTCATCACACTCGACATCATGGTATCCAATGTGGTACGGGATGTTTGTGCTTTAAGTTTTCGACGTGTTTGTGAGGTAGATCGACTAGGTCGAAGTTGATGATGGTAAGGTCTAGCACTAGTAGTACTGAAGCTATGATGACTGACATCATTTGCATCAGCCTTCCTAACGAAATCAGGCATAGGAGGTAAAGGTGGAGAAGGAAGTGAATCAGGAAGATGAGAGAATGAGGTATCTGCTGAAGCATAGATGTCAGCATTTGAATCTGTGGTTCTGGTTGAAGTCGAATTAAGTGGTTGACGTGGATTAGATTGAAGTGTAAGTTGAGTTGAAGTTGAATTTAACTGCGAACGAGATTTGATTTGAGTTCTTGTAGATTGATTGGCAGGTAGATTATTAGAAGCAGATAAAGGTAAATCTGAAAGCGCATCGAAGATTGTAGTATTAGGTCGACTGGTCGCAGCTTCTGAATCACTTGCAAACGAAGAGGTTCCTAGATCTGAATTAATTGCCGAAACGCGTCGACTAGGTGGAGCCGCTGAATGACGACGATTGATGGAATGACAACGAGTGGTAGGACGGATGGTAGATTTGGTATTACTAAAAGTAGGCGAATTTGACACTTGATCTGATTTTCTGGGTGATTGATTGAGTTCGATTGAATCATTTGTGGTAAGAGCGATTCCAGGACCAGTAGAGGTCATCGTTCCATCATTCATACTGGACGAACGACGACGAGGATTGCGAGGATGAGAAGGATGATCGGAGAGGGAGGGTCTGATGGGTATCTTTCGATCTGATTTTTGAGATCCTTCAGTGATATTTGGACGACGTAGGCTTCCAGTCATCTGACGACGAAAGATGAGTGATGGCTTTCGATATTTTGGAGTGCTACCTCCTATAGATGATCAGATGAACCAAGTTAGGGGGAAGAAGGCAAAAGAAAAGGAAAGAAAACAAACTGATCAGAATCAAAGACTGGTTTATATAACGGAGATCAAGATGCTAATGATGATTTGAAATATCAATCAATCAATCAATCAATCAATCAATCTCATTTTCTCAGAAAGACGTCATGGATATAAATGTATGTGAGTCAGTGGTTTAGACTGAGAAAAAACGTTGATGGAAGAATGTTATGTATACAATATTATAGTTTGATGATCTGTACCAATCAAAAATCGCCCGAATCTCGAATCTGATTTGGAATGTGAATGGAAGAAAGAATGAATGACAGAAAGAAGTGATGAGAAATACAATGTACACAAGAATGTGAATGTGAATTGAATCCAAACTGTATGTGTAGGATTGTAAGGAATGATACATACAGATTGTAGAAGTGGAAGTGGAACGCGAACGGGGTGAGAAAGAAAGAAATCCATCAAGAATTTTGACAACCACACTTCACTTCACTTCAATTCAATTCTCATTCAACTTCATCATTCAACCTTTAAAACGCTATTCATCAGATCATCACCAATCAAGTCAAGTTGATGATCAAAAGTACACTTAGACTGACTCTGACTGATCAAGTGGATATCCTATTCCAAGTATTGGATCAATTCGGAACAGAATTAATGTTTTGTTTGATAAGAAAGAGGTACATATGTATCACCAAAGTATGATGGGTTCAATTGAACATATGATCAAGTCTTGCTCATGATCTGATCCAGATTTGATTGTAAACTTCAATCAAATCAAATCAAGTGGATCTTAACTCCAAGGCTTTCTTTCAAACATGGATATATTCATGGTTCGAAATACCGTTGAATGGAAAAGAAAAGAAAAGAAAAGAAAACTGGTAAATGATTCGGAAAATGAAAATGAAAAACCAAAGACTGACCATTCTGATGATGAGTGGTGAAGTTAGGTAAAGTGAATGAAGGAGGTACATCTACAAACCCATCTAATTCGAAATCTTCATTCTCATCTTCTACTTCAATCGAACTTTTCGATCTTGATCTGTTTCCCTCTTTCATCGATGAATTCATCCTACCTTTGAAGGAGGAGGCTTTCGGATTCGGTTTCTTATTCTGATTTGTCTTAGGTTCGATACTGAAATCTTCTAATTTAGTTGGGTGTTGAAGTTTACTTGCTTTTGGAGTATTCAGAATCCGATCTTGTGGTTTGGTTTGCACTTGAGAAAGATTCGGATTCGGATGTGAGTTTGTGGGTCGATAAGATTTAATTGATGGATTGGATCGTGTGCTTTGGTTTAAGGTTTGGTTAATCAATGTGATCTTTACAGCTTCTTCAATCGTATCAAGTTCATCACTATTCATATCATCTTCATCTTCATTAGAAAGGTAATCTTCAAGTTTCGTGTCGATGACTGATGGAAATAATTGGTGATGAGATGGATCGTTTAAGAATGTACTACTAAAGTTAAGTCGGTTTGGGATAGGGGAATGTCGGAAGGGATCAGTGATCGAATCTGATGTAGAGATCGAACTTTCAATCGAACGAGTATGTTGATGATGAGGAGGATGAGTTGAGGAATGTGGTTTTGGATAACCAAGAGTCGGAAAGACGTGTGGTCCTTCCATTGTACTATTCTATTATAGCTGTACTTCTTTTCAAATTGTTCAGTGAAAATTGTCATATATCAATCAACTCAACTCAACTCAACTCAAGTCAAATCAAATCAAATCAAATCAAATCAAATCAAATCAACGGAAGAGATCTTGTTTCTCGAAAAAGGAAGGATACAGGTTGATTGGTGGTTCGAATTGAATCTGATTTGATTTGATTTGATTATGATGTATGTATTAGAGTCATATAAAGGAAAGAAACGAAAATCAAATGAAAGACTGTGATGTAAAAGAAAGAAAGAAAGATGATGCTAAGATATGATGAGTAGTTGATGAAGAATGAAAGAAATGGCTTGAGACGCTAAAAAGGATTAGGAAAGAGTAGAGAGTAAGTATAGAACGAACGATATAGAAAGTTTAACAACCGATTACTAAAATCAACCAAACTTATTCCAATGAACCACTGAGCTTCAGAATCAAATCAAAGACAGATCGATATGATAAAGGTTTCTCCAACTTTCAACTTCAAGATGCACAAGCTTGGTTTCGTTGACTGGTTTTGTAAATTGATTCTTCTTTATATTTCATCAATCAATCAATCAAGGTCAACGCTAAGTTAAAGAACCCTTTTTTCATTAAATTTGTATCTTAGCGTTTCTTTCGGTTTCAATCTTGGTCTTTCATTTCTCAAGTTCGGTTGATTTTCATTCTCACTCGGATCAAAACTCGTTGTATACATCTATTCTCACTTGATTTCTATCTTTCCTTAATTCCTCCTAACCTTGGCTGCTTTTTCTCATGCGGGCTCAGTGTCGATCATGCTTATCATCCAAGAAGGTATGTAAGGCTATATATCAATCATCATTTCCACTCTTGCCTTGTAGGTCTTCTGAGGAAACAGGATTGGGTTACGCTTTTATCTGAAGTGATCATCCATATCCTTCAGAAGCTCTCAAGTTTCGATTCAGGAATCTCAACGTATCCAGGTCCCACGCTGCTTCTCGCACGCTCCGAGAGAAGCAGCGTGGGGGACTTGGATAAGTTTACCATGAGGAGTTCGGTAAGGAAGAGGCTTAAATCCGAGTTTGGGTAGCTTTGGGGTAAAGTTCGGCTGAAGGTGTTGAGTTAGCTCCGAGCGACGCTGCGCGAGGGAGTTTGGTAAGTTACATAATAACTCTCAAGTGTATGTATACGTAAATCAAGATCGACCTGGATATCATCGTTCTCAGGGAAAGATTTGCTCATTCTCAACGCCTTCAAGTTTCCCAAAGCTTTTTCGAAGCATTGTACAATCCACGCGAGGGTCAATGACACATTGAAATCCGGTGACGAAAACCGTTGCAGACACGTGCTTTTTTTCAATCGAATCAGAACGGGTCCAGAACCTGCTCAGGGGGAACGGAAGGAAAACAGTCCCATCACGTACATAGCACTCACGGAATAGCAAGCTGTATCGAAGAGTACTGGACCGATCGAATGACAGCTCAGCGGAGCGAAAACTGATGAGGTCCAACACATCACATCCCTACCGGATGCTTCACCGCCAACACAAATGTGTCGGATTGCAAAATCCGAGGTATCTTGGGACACATAACCACGGAGAGAATCTTTCCGAGGTTGCTCTCCGAGAAATTTCTTGCACCCAAAAGAACTCTCGGATCAAACCCTCGGGAAGTCTGTGTCCGAGGTTTTGTGTCCGGCATTGCCTTGGATTTTTGGATCCGAGGTAAATATGTTGGCGGTGCTTGGACATGGCACAAGCCATCATATCGTTCACGTCTTGACTAACCTTCACACCGTCTTTGACTATGATTCTTGGCCTTTTGGAACCCACAAAGACCGGCAAAAGCAACTGATTGTCTCAATTTTGGTACCGGGACGGCTTTGTCTTGGTTCTCACAACTGAATTCCTGAACATCACATGAAATATAGAGACATTTTCCCGTGGGAACACCAACCGCACTTAGGTTGTAAAGTGATTAAAAATGTCGTAATTCTGCAGTGATTCTGCATTGATTCTGCATTTTGGCTCATTAAGTGCATTAAACACATTTAGTCAACCATTGGAGGCCAAGGAAGTTTGCCCCCTGGTGTATCACACAAAGTATGAATGTCCTTCTCTTTTTGAATGACCTAAGAATATACTGAGCTTCTCAACAAGATAGATCCAGGGCCCAGATCAAGGTGCAAAAGTCTGGATATGATTGCAGTGAAAATATTCACACTTGTCTCGAGATCTTCCTTACTTGTGTTTCAGGCACAAATTGGTGATGGGGTTTGGACACCTCATCAGATTCAGCAGGAGAGTGTAGGTCAAGTTGGAAGGGTGAAGGATTCTCTGGAGGAACAGCATTCTTCATGTCATCCTGTGACCATAGCATATGGCACCAGGGATGCAGGTGCGAGGTGTACTCTATTTGGTTACTAGAAACCAGGTCCAAGAGACTCCATTTGAGTCCCGGACAACACATTGAGATACTGAGCAGAGTGGCTAGTTGGAACACTTGAGGTGTTGCCCAAAAGTGAATAGATGTTCTTGAGGTTTTGAACTGCGGGTGGGACACTTCTCTTGGCAGCAAGGGGGTTAATTGTATCAGAAGTGCTGGCATTAGTGAAGGTGGGTTTCCAACGGTTGTATTCTGCTTGCAAGGCCCGTTTGGCAGCTACTTCAACAGTGATATGAGCTGGATCACTATGAAAGATTGTATCTTGATATACCAGGTCAAGTGATGTACAACCTAAGGTTTGTTGATTCTGTTGTTCATGGGGAAGGTACTTCACCAACTTTTCCTTGGCGCATTTCAAAGCTTGACCCCAGACCCCAGGTACAGACTGATTCTTCTGGAGCATCTTTTGAAGTGCCCATATTACTGGGAGGACACACTGTTTGGTGGCATTGTTTTATTGGAAAATTTGGGTTGCTGATTTGAATAAAGCAAGAATCAGCTTGAGGTACACCATGGTTTCCCAGCCGCTTTTGGAGCTGCCAGTTTGGTGTGCTTGGGGTCCAAAGTGTAGAGATTGAGTGACTTCCTGAGCTTGAGGGACCTTTTAACATGCAAGTGGAACACACCAATTGATTAGCATAATTGATCAAGAACAAGAATTTGATCATGAGAAAGTAAAAAGAGAAAAAGAAGAGAAAAAGAAAAGCAAAAGGAAAAAGGAATAGGGAAATTGAGAGACTCACAACATAATGAAAGTAGTTCTGTTGGGTGGTAGGGCAGCTCAGAGGTAAGAGTTGGGGATCTTTGATGCTGTCCCATAGCTTGACAAAAGCCTCCAGCTCTTGAGGACTTTTCCGGATGTGTGCATCCAAAGCTTGCACTCGGATCACAATTGTGGACCTCTTGGGTCTTCCAGTCATGGTGAAAGTGGGTTCAGGTTGAATTGACTCTTGAGTTTTGTAAGTTTCTTGAGTGGTGGAAATCTGAGAGTAGTCAAAATATTGGAAAGTGTCTTCACGTCAGCTGTTGATGTCCAAAGAGGCCTGGTCTAGGCACAATTGAGTCGCTTGGCAATCAGAAGGCTTGGAAGCTACTGTAGGCTGATCATGCTCTCATAGACGGTTGTGATTGTTCCAGGGGAGCCTTTCTGGTTCAACACATTGCCTAGTATTAGTGATCCCAGACGTTTCAAAGGCGGCAATGTCTGAATCAGTCAGCTTGCTCTTCCCATCAAGAAAGTCCTTTACAATCAAGTTGATCACATGGCATAGACAGCTGTGAAACCTTGATGTGGAAGGCCAAAGTATCCCTTTCTGAGCGTATTGGTTGGCTAAGAGTCAAACCATAGCTCAGTTGGATAACACATTGTCCGAGTAACCAAGAAGTGTTGGCAAACCCCAACATGTTCAAACAAGTACCAATAGACTTTGGCAAGATTCTTGGCAGTATGTTTTCCTTCTGGTTTCTAATATCAGTGCTGGGGGAAAAATAAAAAGAGAAGATCAATGTAAGCAAACTTTGATCAGGATTGGTCAAAAAAAAAATGAAGAACAAACCTTGAAAGCCAAAAGTTGACAACAGAACAGTCCAGCCGAGTTGAAGAAGAATCCATTGATGGCCATGTAGGTGTGAGAATAGTCTGGGCTTTTCCAGAAGTTGGTGGCTGTTGCGATTGAATCCGGAACCTCAGAAATCTTGGCAATCAACTTTTGCTAAAGTTCCTGAAATAAAGTGTCAGCATTGGCCTTGATGGCCATGCATCTCGGTCAATAGAAAGAAGGCGTGATTGCTTGCAGGGCGGCCAGCATCAGATTGCCTTCAAATATGGTGAAGGGTAAGTTTTTGGAAATCACAGCTCCAATAAGCAAGCTTTGAAGCTCCTTCATGCAAGTGGCTGCAAGAACTGGGTCAACTTTGGGTTGGATACTCCCTGGAGCCCAAACAGCCCATGCTGCTGCAAGACCTGGGCACTTCTGCTTTGTGTTTGTGAAGGTTAGAGTTAGATTCATTGGAGATGGAGGCCTCATGACTTTTCAAAAGGACATGATTAGCCTTGTAGTTTGAAAAGTTAAACTTGAGGGACTTACAGGCAGTGTAAACAGGCATACACCAGCTTGTTCTTAGAGTTGATCAGGTTGTGGTGCGGCCTTGGTTCCTGAGTAGAAAAGAGGAGCTGGCTTGATTAGTCAGTTCAGGTTCCCCTATCACATACACCCTGGGTCCAGAGGGTAGTTGATTGGCCAGACTTGCAGAAGTACTTGCAGGACAAGTAGTTGAGACAGTACAAGCAATCAACGGAGTACAAGCGGTAGAGGCGGTCTAAGTGGTGGTAGAGGTCATATGATTGTTTGAAGAAACTAGGGTACAATGAGCGTAGGGTGATGCCTTTACAGGGGTTTGTGCTGGGACTCTAGACATGATGATAGTGAGATAATCAGGAGGACTGAAAATCAAACAAATGAAGAGAGGAAAGTAAACAGGGTGCAATGATAAAAGAAAAACAAGGAGAGAAACAACAAGAGTCAATATAAGAATGAAATTTGGACCTCACCGGCAGTCATAACCCCATTCTAGATTGCCGATATTGTTCATGAGGTCAGAGTTCATCCTATCTAGCACAGGTAGCCATAATGTGTTGGTACCATCCAATTGCTGAGCCATGATTAGTTCCTCCTATCAATCCAATAAACAATTATCCAGCCACACCGTTTGCCACACCACAGAAAGGCTTTGAGTGGGATCTTGATTGAGGTGAAGGTGATGGGAATTGGGCTTGACAAAGTTGGTTAGGTTGAGTCAACACATGACAAGAGGGTGTTGGTGTTTGGATCTTACTGAAGTGGGTATGTATTGGATGGATATTGTAGCACATTAAGATCTATCAAATCTTGATATCTAAGTCAGCCTTGTTTGGGTGAGTTACTCATCCAGACAAGGGGCCTGCTAGAATGGAGATATTGTGAGTATGGGGCATGGACAGGAAGGCGCACATGAGTATCAGGTACTTGTTCAGGCTAGCATGTGAGTTGTACAGTACTGCTGTACACTCTGTACAATTAGCCACAAGAGTAAAATACTTTGGGACAGGGCAAAAACTGTTCCCAAGTGGGACTGAGCTGGGTACACTCATACCTACCCCTGCATCCCTGTATGGCACTGCAGGAATCAATTAGTGTGAAACCCAATTGCGCATAGTTTTGGTTTCCGGGTTCAAAATTTGCTCAAATCATGAATCTTGTTCACAACTTGGTAGCATTATGTTTGCAGACTCCCCTTGAGTAGACAATACATACTTACATAGGTACATATACAGATTGCTTTCAATACCTTTGATTCCAAGTCTTTGGCTATCTCTCCCCTTCTTGTAGATCCTCAAGCTTGGAACAAGGAGCAGATCCTTGGGTGGGAATTTTAAGACTGGGACCAAGTGTTTGATGAAGGAAGAGTTGAAAAGTGTGGGTGAAGGTGAGTAATGTTGGAAGGGGGGTTGATGTTGTATTACTGTACATGTACAGGGCCAGCAGAGTACAACCCAAGGGAAATCAGAAAACATGTGTTCTACACAAAGTGGTTCTGGAACT
>KZ123353.1:0-11226 GCA_002157025.1 Melampsora abietis-canadensis | reverse complement strand
GGCACCGTCTCGGACGCTGACCATTCGCCGGTTGAGAGCGTAGATTCAGAAGTACTATCGCTCGTTGATGCTGTTGCATTCGGATCAGCCACGTCCCAGCGTCGTTTTTTGCGTCCGGTAGAAGCCGCAGCCGCAAGTTCTTCAGGAGTAGGAGTCTTCGAGCGCTCAGGCCGATCTACATCCATGTTATTAGATCCTTCTTCCTGCTGCTCTTTGATTTTCTTCATGACCCTTGCTTCTTCACGCTCCAGCTCAGCTCGTCGCATCGCTTCTTTGTACCCTCCTTCAGATTGATCATTGCCTTCAGCCGAAGAACTGAAGGGGTCTGAGACCACCGTTCCACTCGCATCTCGATCGAAGCGGCGATTGTGATAATCTGATTGACGAGATTGAATTTGTTTGGCTTTCAGATTGGCCAAAAGAGGATCTTCAGCGTCTTCTGCATCTTCTGCTAGTTCCTGCAAAAATTGTTTTGGTGCCGTGTCTGTTTTGCAGATAGGGTGAAGTTCTGTCAGCTTGGTATTTAAAAAAAGAGTAAACAGGGAGCCAAGACCACGATGACCAACAAGAGTCTAGCAATCTAACAGGCTGATCATCGTCTTCGTGCATTCGATCATCTTCGTCCGCTCGTCGCCCAACCTCGATACTTCGAATCCAATTTCCGGGAATCGGGGGATAAAGGTCAGCTCTTCGTCGTGCACGTGCATATTGTGTAACGGAAGTAGATTGCGAGGGGTTGGTAAAGGCCGTTCCATCATACCTTGTATCGTAGCCCTCGAACCGCTTTTTACCACCACCACCATAGATATCTTGATCATAAGATGGACCGCCAGTCAAAGAAACCTTATTGTTATCAACACGTTGAGTAGAACTGTCCAACTTGGCCTGACGAGCCTTTTGTTCATCAAAGATTTCGTCTTCTATTCGCTTGGCCCCGTCTGCCATCGATGAAAAATCACGTCAAAGGATTTAGAAAAATCGATACGTTAGATTCGAATTCTTAGGGTTCGCTTCGATAGTCTGTGAAGTTGGTAAGAGTAGCTTCAGAGGTCGATGAACTCAAAAAGCTGTTGATGGTCGACTTGATCTGAAATTATAACTCTCTCAGACCCTGCGATCGAGACAAGCATTCGAGTGGACGCGGGCCTGTTGATTCTTGGATAAGACGGATGCACCTGTGCGTCTACCCCGGTGTCAGGTACCGCGCACCACATAGCTCGCACTCGCAGATAGAATTTTAATCATTGGAGAACTGAAAGGAAATTAACTCATTTGGATCAAGTTTCAAAGATTCAAGGCCATCTTCCTGAGATGCAGTCTGAGATGACTCTCCGCTCTTTCCTACAGACCGCCCCTGAAGTGATGTTGAGAAATCAACAAATGGACAATTACATCACCAACCAACAGGCTCTAGCCTTGTCCCAGTGAACTGAGCAGGACTTCAAGTAGCTCTATGACTGGAAGAAAGACAAAATATCTTATTGATAAATAACTCTAACCCAATCTGCCTGTATGCATTTCCAACACTTAGACCCAGAAATCGGAGATGTCCTTGGATGACAATTGCCTTGGTATGAATTCTCATAAGTTGATTCTGAAGTTACTTCGCGGTCACTTGGTACAAAACACCTTGGACTACAACAGAGCAGTGTAAGAGTGAAGACTTCGAAGAAAAAAAAGGATCATGAGCCATTTTTATTGTATTACGCTCAGCCCACGAAAAACCTCGACCAACTTGTCATCTAAAAAATTATTGCACTTCTGATCCNTATGTCTGGCCGTGAGTGAATTGGTGAGACTAGATGTCATTCTCAAAGTTTTCTAAGTTTGAATGATAGAACAAGGCGACCGCAGGCAACACATTTGTGGGCTTTTATAGACCGAGGTGCAACATCCTCAGAGGCTCCTGATCAATGTTAGTCCAGAACCAAATTCTCAAGCAATAGCCTCAAGAACAGGATTTAACACAGGTGCCAAGCCCAAAACAAGCTCATCCGAAGAGTTTTGAAAACCTGTCAGTTTCAAATCAAGTTTCTTATATGACAGTAATTACAAAAAAAGAACATTAAGTTCAAGTGAAATTAACCCATTTTTCTCCAAAGAAAAGGGGAAAAAAGAGCAATTAGAGAAAATGTTATCAAGAATCAACTGATAACTTTATGAAATTGTTATCAAAAAAATCAAAGAGAGAAAGAAAACTTTCAGAATATAGCCACAATATATTTAGTTACGAAATGATACTAATGTAAGATGTAGCATAAAATCAATTATGCAAGGAATGAAATTGTGAGTAAGAAAAAAAGACAAAGCGGTGAAAAGATTTAACAACTTGAGATGTGTAAACTTTTACCATTATAATTCAGACACTTACACTTCCAGGATTAAGCACTCTCCCAATTGGAATAATCGATTTTTACCATATAAATGCGAATCAAGTATTGCAAAAATGAACATTGTTCTGTTTTGGAAAGTGTTTAATCCTGGAAGTGTTATCTTGATGTTGATCTTTCAATACTAGTCCGAAACTAACAAAACCAATAAATCTCAGTAAAGACATCAAAAGAAACTTTCATGAATCGTTATGGTATTCATTCACCTGTATCGGGAAATGCCTTGGTGGTTCGTTTGTAGGGACTGTCAAAGCCTTCTGTCCTTTCTTTTCTGTGATCATGTAGTACTAATGTTTTGAAATTGATCTAAGCTATTGTTGTGATATATCATTCATATGAAGGGAATGACGAACACATTGGACTGTCATGGCCAGAAAGATAAACAAGGAGCCACCAAAGCCCAATATAGTCAATATGGAGCGAGTCTTTCGACTATAAAAGAATACACCATCAATGGCGAGATATCAGCCAAGGTGTAAACCATAGGAATGTGAAATTGAGAATTACTGACTGTAGAAACGATTGATTTCCTGTAGCTATGCGGTATATTCCGACCGATGTGTCAAAGAAAAGTCCAAAGAACAAACAACTAGACTGAGCCACAAGATTAACTGATTGAATTTGTTTGAACGGAATTGGATGGGTCAGTAATAATCTTTGTGAAATCTAAGAAGTGATTAATGACTTACTATATTTTCTTCTAAGATAATTCCCATTACTACCAGTCAAACTTTCCTTTCGTTCTTGACGTTTGATTACAAAGTCAGTTGATGTACGAGGAGAATCGGTCTCTGTCTGTGTGATATCAGACTGAAAATGTTCCAAGACGCTGATTTTTCCAGAGGCTACTTTAGCACAACCAAGGACTAGGCTTAAAAGAGCCCAGACAGAGATGGTATAAAACTGCCGACCAAAAGATACATGAGATGTCAGTTCAGCTTATCAAGACTCTTCTTCGCAATAAATGGATCAACGAATGGAGCATACCGTAAGTATTGGTATGGCTGTAGCTGTCCAGAAGAGATATGTACTCCTTGTATGTTTGAGAGTAGCCTTTGTAGTTTTAACATACATGTCATAACTCTCAGTCAAATCAACAATTTCATAAGAAGGTAAGTCGGTTCCACCATTGTGATCCCATTGAATCATTGCCGAATGAATATGTTTGAAGAAAATATCATATTGGTAATAAGATGCTTTCAAGAAGGATAATTGTACTATCGTCCAATAGATGGAGAGTAAGAAGACGAGGATGGCGAAGGAGAAACAAAATGAGTTGAACACCACCGGTTTGAAGTGTAGGAACCGATGAAGGGTAGACCTAGCTGAGCACAGACTAAGAGCGTGAAGGGTACGATCAGAATAACCGACCACATTTCACTGCGATTGGCACAGAATCACTTACCAAAAAGCAAATGATGCCCATGCGGTTGACCATATTCCAAGGTACATTGGCAGCCACCTAATTTCGACCCTGTAACGCGTAGAACACGAGGTGAGTTTGCGGTTTGATTAATAGGATCTAACTCAAATATGCTCTCACCATACCAGAGCAAACGTAGCTCTTTGGAAACGAGGAGACTTTGCGGAATAGTAAAGCATGGCCACATATATTTCGGATATCACGCAAGTCACCAACTGCAATACTGCCATGAAGAGACCGCTGGGGAAATAACCAACAAAAATGGGTGAGCCAACATCTCAATGATTTAGGATGGTAGAGTACAGTATAACGGTCAACACACTCACCTATTTGGTATGTAGTAAGGCATACCACCTGATGTGTCCGATCAGAACAAAGAAGGCATCAGTTTGAATAGTTAAAAGTCCAATCCACTTGAGTTTCACCTACTTCCAGCAATGTAATGTGACTTCCAAGGTGTCTGATATTTCTTTTTAGAAGCCGGTCCCCTGTGTAGAGGAATGATGAGTATTGCCAAACATACCAAGATATTGGCACCAAAGATGATCCCGAAAAACACTAGAGCTGGTGCAGTGCAAGTTGGAGTAGAAGGATGTAATGCTTGTTCAATCAGCTCATTAACATATCTGAAGGGGTTTTCGTTAGCTGGTGCTCGATGAAGTAATTCTTCAAAAGTAGGTGCCATTGGTAGAGGTCGCATATGATATTCGTTCATCGACTAAGAAGGAGTTCTTGAAGGCACACCGATATTAGACAAGACTTGAAAACAAAGAAAAATGGATGAAAACAAAAACGTGTTTTATGAACAAGGTCAATAAGACAAAAAGACAAATGGTAAAGATAGAAGGAATGATACGTATGAAAGACAAATGCAACGAAAAGACTAAGAACAAAATCTAAGTTTTGGCCTGTTCATCCCCCTAGGCTTTGCTCCTTCGTCAGGTATGCGATGGGCGAGATTCAAGCAACCAAAGACTGGTACCGTGGCAATTTGAAGGGTCCCATTGTTGGCCAATCTTGAACGCCTCGCATTTCTGAGATTCAAGAGACCCTTACACAAGAAAATCAGGACCCTAAAATTTGCACATGGTGTCCATCAAGATACTAATCAGCGAGATCTGCTCTGTCAGTTCCAGCCGTGTGAGCGAGTCACTCATCAGCTCGAGGGCTGCTTAATCAAGTTCGAACCGCGGCATCCCTTGGAGCTCTCGAAGCCTCTTGAGCTGAAAGGGCTTTGTTAAGTTCACCTTGTAGTTGAATTCGACTTGGATTGAAGGTTGTTCAAAAAAGCCGGCCTGTGGTTTGAACTTTGGACTCTGGAATGGTTACAAGGTGGTCATGGGGTCGTCCATCGGTCCGGGTGATCGTACGACGTCAACTTTTGAATCAGCTTTTTGTGCTTCAAGTCTGACCAAATCATTCATTCAAGCAACCTCAACTGATCACATAACCTTTCAACAGAAACTAAATATCATATACAAACCATTCCTGAAGCCCTCGAAAGCCTATCAGTACCCATCCTGAGTGGTCCCAGAACCTGGGTTTTTGCATCAAATTCCGATGGACAAACCGGAGGCCGATACGGATGGGCCTTGGATCGACATCACCTCAGTGTTCATCGATGGCGCACACCGTACAGTACAGTCCTCTTCCTTCCCTCCAATTAGGAAAAACCTATCAGCAAAAGATCAAGAATTGAATCAAAAGATTGATAAAGGATTTTTGACATTGATTGGGAATGGTCACAGAACTCGGCAAGGATGAAGTGTTGATCAGTTCTGAGTTGTCTGTGATTGATATCATATCTGCTATTCGGGTTGGTGTACCATTTCCTGATCCGAAGCTCTGAACCAAACTGACTAGGAGAGTTCTCACAGATTATGGATCATAGAATGGATATGGGCATGGGCGTGAGTGCACAGGACGAGCTGAAATTCGACCCTACCCAATCACTCACTCCGGCGGAAGTCATCACCATATTGGACCTTTCTTTGGCATGCGAAGTGAGCGGTCCAAACCATCTGAGGAAACTTGGAAACTTGGAAGACTTGAATCTAAAGTGCAACTTTTCTCTAGTTTGCATGGCACACTGGACATGCACTTTCACAGACATTATTAGTGTCAAGTTACCTTCAACATCTTGAGTCTTTGGATAGTCATCCTCAAGACTTGATCAGCAAAGTCCTGCGCGCTGCCTTAGTGGGTACAATGAAGTGTTGTGCGATCGTCTGGAATGAAATAGTCAAAGGCCATCTGCACGAGGTACGCCATGGTCACTCACTTCCATAACATAATATGAGAGCTGATATAAAGATGAATTGCACAACAGAATGAAGACATCAATTCTGATTGTCAAGGAGTAAATTTTTACGATCAGTTCACTATTGATCAGGTGTTGACCGATCTGGACACCGCTCATCGTGAATTAGATTCTTGGTTAGACGGTTTGTGGATTTGAAGATATAAGATCCGTTAGGCTGGTTGACTAGCTGACTATTCATTCAAACTTCTTGTTGATAGACATGAAGGGATTTCGCGAAGCACTTATGGAACGTCTCCGGTTTCGTATTGTAAGTGCTCAAGCCCCTACGAAAGATATCTTACACATTAGGTCTCCTTCACCGGGATTTCATTCTTATCGATCAAACCTCGCCATAATTTTCACTGCAACCAAAATTGACATTACCTCGTGTCACCAATATAACTGATCAATAATGCTTGGCTGAGCTGTACAAACTTTTGCTTCCAATATAGGAATTTCTATACAGTTTGGCCTCACTTACCTCATCACGTTCAGTGCACATAGTCCAAAACCTTCAATCTCACCTCATCTCAGCAAAAGAAGCACTCGGATCACTCGAACATTATCCTCAACCGATATCCACAATCGATTTCTCCAGTAGCAACCCCAAAATACATTCTTCTTTCGATCTAAACGCTAGTCGACACATGCCATCCAATGCACCTCCACGACCTATTCAGTTTTGTAGTACATTTGATGAAGTAAAGGAGAAGTGGATAGATTTGATTGATGGTCTGGTTGACGCATTAGATATCGTCCATGGTACATCTATCTCCGAATGGCTGGTAAGTAATCAGTACATCGTTGCCCCGTGACCGTATCTGTTGATTATCTGAGTGAAATTAATATCGGATCGTGGTTTGTTTCCAGTTTTATTTTAGTTCGATCTCAAGAAGAAGAGAAACTGCTCTACCTTTGGTGCGGTCAACACTGATGGTATGACTTTAGCATGAACTTATCCTCAATCCTCAAAAGATCACAAGTCTAATGACACGTACATCTTTTGGAATCTGTAGTCCGTCTTTCAAGCAGGCAACACCATCGCGCTTGATCCACAGAAGAATTTACGATGGCTTGCACGACAATGTTTGTCCGAGTTTACAAACCATCGTACGTCAATTCAATCTGATGAGCCGAGTACTCGATACATCCTAGGAAGATTAGCAGGAGTAAGTCCCAAATCAATGGACATGGTCCAATTAGGGTCGGAACAGGGGATGATATTTATGTCGGGTTGGTTTGATCGAATGAAAGTTACTTGTGAATCATTTGAGTAGCTTTAGCGCTAATCGTCCTAGAGGTCGACGTATACTTTGTAACTCTTTGAAAGAATGGCGGTCATTATATGATGCTGTAAGTATGGAAATTTCTTTTGAATTACATTGGTCATGAAACTTACCACTCTTCTTCTGTACCTTGGCATTCGTCACTTTTGGGTGCCTGGTCAAATTATTAGACATTTGTAACGAGAATGGAGATCTCCGAATCAGAATTGAAATCAATAAGAGCGTTGATTTATTACTTTTCACTTCGGTCTAGCTTATGTACATTTCTAATGGGATTCGATCTTGAGCTCTTTATGGGTGAAGAAGAACGTATTTCGATGTGGTGGATGATCAGAGGTCTCACCAGACGAGCCCATAAGGTTTTGGAATTCTTGGGAAGTGAAACCACATTGGAAGCACAGGTTGATGTTCTTCTGGGAGATTTGGCAGAGGCTTCCATTCAGGTTGGTTTCTTGTTTTGGGTTTCATCTGAACTAAGGAAGATGGTTGAGTTTGGCTCGGTTTTTGTTTTGGGAATGTACAGCGACAGATTGATTTGATTAAAACTCGACCGGAATCTACAAGACCTGATTATACTATGACCAATCATCAATCGCTCTTTGAAAGACGTTTGAAGTATTACAATGAACCAGAAGGTTCATTTTCTCATAACCATTTTACATCGGAGATTGGAATTGAGTTGATAGAAGATGAGTTTAGCTTTGAGAATTATCTGGAGTTTCGAGGTGAGGAACAGCCTGAGGTGTCTTTGCTAGAGATCAAGTCAAAGCTATTGAATATTCAGAATCAAAATAGGAGACGTAATCAACTTGGAGTTCGAGAGTTCGAATTGGTTAGTGATTCGTATTATCTCTGGTCAAAAACTTATCACTTCGTATACTCATTCATGGTTTTGTTCGATGGCTAATTTGATAATAGTATATCAGAACATTATTGAATGTTACTGAACGGTTGACGGACACAGCTAGTCATTCAATTAATGCATTAAGGATCAGTGGACCTTCATTAGATGAACTTGAAGAGGATGTGTGTTATAAATGGTTTGAAGTAATTTGATTCATTCTTATCATTTTCACTCCAATCAGTTTCTTTTTGGTTTTTCCTTTTTGGTATTTGTTGTTACCAACCACTTTGGTGGGTCATTTAGCAATTTGTGAAATTGGCTTGTGAATTGCAATGTAACTTTGTGGTTTTGAAATAGATCCTAGATTAAATTTTGGAGCTTGTTTGATGTTTTGCCTCATGTTTTTTGAGCTTGCATTTGTAATCTTTGAACATGGTTGTGGATATTGGAGGATGTCAAAAGCAATTGGAGTTGTAATGAGGATATTGGATTACGTCCTCCAATATCCTCATTGCAACTCAAATCACTGTTTACGTCCTCCAATATTCTTGTTGCAACTCAAATTGCCTTTGATGTCCTCCAATGTCCTCATCACAACTCCAATTGCTTTTGATGTCCTACAATATCCTCATTGCAACTCAAATTACTTTTGATGTCCTCCAATATCCTTAATGCAACTCAAATCACTGTTTGTGTCCTCCAATATCCTCAATGCAACTCAAATCACTGTTTACATCATCCAATATCCTCATTGCAACCCAAATCACTGTTTACATCCTCCAATATCCTCAATGCAACTCAAATTGCCTTTGATGTCCTCCAATATCCTCATCACAACTCCAATTGCTTTTGATGTCCTCCAATATCCTCATCTCCACTCATTTTTATAGCAACCATCTGACCAATACTCCAGATGGACACTTTTTTGATGTGGGCACTGTATTTCTGGCACCCATATGGGCCCGGGGTGGGGGGCAAATATCAGGGGCTTATCATTATTGATATCAATTGTTGAAATGGGCTTGGTGGGGTCAACATTGTGGTGGAATATATTGACAGGCCAAAGTGAAATCCTGGTTGGTAGTCCTGGTTGTTGAATGCACTGCGCTCCCAAACATAGACAAACAAACCTGCATAGTTTGTCTTTGTTGGATCTAGTGAATATCAATATTTGATATCATACTACATATCATGTGCTTTGGTGCTGCACATCAGCTGTATTTGGGCGTGGTGTTGGGGAGAAAAGTGAAAAAGGTGTGAGCACGACACTGATTTCTTAAATAGCTGTGCAGTCTATTTCTTTTGAAATCAAATACAAAAGTATATTCCACATCTTTCACACCAAGACTAAGATGTTTGCCCTAGCACTGGCAGCAAAAGGTAATTTCCCCACAGGAAAAACCATTCCATTTAATGCAGAATTCAATTGACAATGCAGATTGAATGCAGATCAATGCGGATTTAATGCAGTCCAAATGCATTATTGCTCATTTCTTTATGTAAATTGAATCCCCTTTTAAGTGGGGAATTTACTTTATGCTGGTAGTGTAGCCTTCTCTCAACTGATCATCAGTTTGGCTGAGTTGGGCAGGGCTGACCCAGCTTTTGGAGCATTATCCAAATATTTGAGGCTTGTTTACTGGGGCTTTAGGTCTTTTTTGCCAGATCTGGGCCTGGGAGGCCTCTGATGAAACAAGTCAGGTTTTGCCCTTAAGGATAGATGAAAAAATTAGGCTTCTGATGAACAATGTCAAGATTTGACCAGAAAAAAAGCAACCACACAAATGTTGGGTTTTTCATCAGACACCTCAGCAGCGGCTTTCCAGGGTCCTGGTTGAACATAGCAGTATATTGAATGAAATATACCAGTGATGATAAAATGAAGCTCACCTTGAGCTGGTGCTTGGGATATATCTGGGTAGGCAAAACAAATGCTAATGTGGTACCTGTATTTACCACCAGGGCCAAGCAAGTTGTACTTAGATAAGTTTGGCTAAAAGGTCTGTATGAGCATCAGGTTTAAATCATTCAGTTTGCACAGCCATAGCTATCATAGCAATACCCCACATACCGTGGATATCAGAAACACAAGGTCTCCACAACCAATTTGCAAAGATTAATCAAACACCCAGTCTGAAACATTGACCTACAACTTTTTTTGAAAAGAAAGGATCTGAGTTCTTGATACAACCACTTCAACTAGGATTTGTGGGATACAAACATGAAATCCCAGTTTGTTCCCAGATTCCCAAATCTCACTTTGTGGCTGTAATTTGGAACCTGGGAATCTGGGTGGATTTCCAAACTACAGCCAAAAAGTCCAAACTGGGACTCCAGCAAAAAATCCGGATTTCATGTCTGTATCCCACAATTGATTCTCTTTTGAAAAAACTTGTTGTGTAGAAAACTGTGGTTTTGTCTTTCGATTGGTTTTGTCCCCCTGCTAATTGGTAGAATACAGAAAACTAAAACCTGTAATCAAGACTTTTATTTAGTTTTAGCTCACTGTGGTGAAAACTTTCTTGAGAGAAAAGTTGTCAACCTTTCTTGAATTGGCTGTATATACCCACTGACACTGACATCACACACTCTCTTCATGATTTACAGCTGTTGTAAAATCTATTGGCAGATTCTTGAAAATTTTTGTTGTCACCAGATTCAACTTGTGACGTCAAAAACTGGAAATATTTCACCTTCAGACTGAACTCTATTCCCCTTGTACTAGAATGGCAAACTTAACAAAGTCCCTTGCCAAAGGCCCAAGGCTTGAGCAAGGAACTTACTGCTAAAAAGGAATTCTTTTCCTGAGAAGTGAGCTGTATTAGTTCAAAAATCTCTACATCACTTTATCTTTTCTGTTCATTAATAAACACCATTTGATGTAAAAGAGAAATATAATGGCCAGATCCCACTACATATGCTCCAATTTCAACTTCCTCCATATCTTCCTGGGAACCTATGCTTTTGAGGCATTGAAGATC
>KZ123345.1:631-10634 GCA_002157025.1 Melampsora abietis-canadensis | reverse complement strand
AAGTTATTGAATGCCACAATACTGTGTCATGGGCCCAGAAGTCAAGTACCCACAATACGGATAATGAGTACAGGGTGTAAGATACCGTAAAAAAGATACCATACCAATACTTTACCATAAAATTAAATTAAAGGTGGCAGCATTACCCATGAAAACAAACAGGAAGTATACCTTGGGAAATATGTAAGTCCATGGTTTTAACATTGTGTTCACTTATTTGATAGCTACTTGCTCTTGATTCTGTAATGACACTATCTCATGACCCAGCCTATCCAAAATCACCTGTAACAGAAAATCAACTGAAAACCCAATACATCCCTCAGAGCAGTTATGACTCAGATGAGCTGAGCATGTCAAATTACTTAGATAGGCACTTATGTTTTTCTACACTTGAGCAAGCCCTTCCATTTGATCCAATAATGGCACCTTCTCATGAACCAGCCTATCCAAACTCACCTGTAACAGTAAATCAACTGAAAAACCAAGACATTCCTCAAAGCATGACCCAGATGAGCTGAGCATGTCAGATCATTTGGATAGGCACTTGTATGTCTCTACACTTGGGCAAGCCCTGTCAGGCCATCCACAGGTATCTTGGTCCCTTCAAGATCTGTTATCACTGATTCTCCTATGCTCCCTGGAAGCTAAGGTCCAAGTGTGATCCCCAACACTCATAATTTTCATACAGAAAATAGGTTGAATAAGCTGGGATCCAAAGAATATAGCAAGAACTTCTCAGGTTTTCAAGTATACATGACAGTGTTCACCACTAACCCAGAAGATGAAAGCCCTGTGCAACTTACACCAAATGCTGTCAGCACAGCTTTATCCAAACCCAAGGGAATGGGGATTAACTCAGTGAAACTTCTCAAAGGTAAAAAAACAGCATATAGCAAAATCATCCCATCAACTTGAGTAAAATGTAGTATGAATTTTTCAATGTGATGCTGCTTAAAAATTGGGGGCACAAAGGCTTTCAAATATTGGTGATACTATTGATAGGGCATATGGAGCCCTTGCAATGGCACTTATTGGTGTTCCCCTGAAGAAAGATGAGGTTGAGAAACATCACCACCAGGCAAGCATTGAATTTCAAAATTTTGCTTTGGAAGTAGCATCAGAATTTCTGCATGGATGTTTTGATGAATTTGGAAATCTTTCATCCAATGAGATCTACTCAGCACCTTCTCAAAAACAACTCTCAAGGAGGGATCATTGGGAAACTCCTCAGCAGCTTTTGTATATTTTGTTGAAATCAACAAGCAATACAATAAACTCATCCACAATTTATGGCTTGCTTTCTCTATGGAACAAATTGAATCCCCCAAGGAATTCACTTTTGATCTAAGTAGCTGGCCACATTTTTTGGAGAAAATATACCTTGAGTATGCAACACAGGGACCCTGTAGTATAAAGCACCATTTGAAAGAGTCAAAGACAAGAGTGATTGAAAGACACTTCATAGAATATCACTATCAGAAACATAAGGGCCCGTTTGGTACCGTTCAATATATGTATATTGCAATATACTACAACAAACCAATATACAGTATATTACAATGCACATATATCAAATTTTGAAAAAAAGCTGAGGCGTTTGGCCACTTTATTTGGCCAAACAATTATATCATATATTGTGATATATATGTCAATGTGCATATACAGCCTTGAGGCCGTATATCAAACCAAAAAAGTCTTTTTGCCCCTCTTCCTTTGACCATACCATCCTCTCTCCTCACCCTTTCACCTTTCCTTTGATGATCACCCTCTCTTCCTATCCCATACACCCTTCTTCACCATAACCAATCACGTTCTCCAACCGTCATCCTTCCCTTTGAAAAATTGTTCATGATACTTTCCAATTCCCACTTTCCATTTCCAACTCTTGTTCTTGTCTTTGGTCATTGTCTTAAACCTTTCATTGTCTTTGAAAGTCTCAATGACCACAATGTATGGTATTTAAAAGTGTTTTCATTGGTTTCAAAAGTCTTGATGACCATGATGGAAGACATTTAAATTGAATCAATTGTTTTTATAAGTTCAATGAAGCTAGATGACCACTATGGATGGTCTTCAAAACTATTTGATTGTTTTTAAGATGTATCCAGTGATTTTCAAATTCCACTCAATATGTTCATTTCAGATGGTCTTTACCAAACACTTAAACGGTGACCAAAAGGTCAACTACAATCATTGTGATCATTTGTTGACCTTTTTATTTGAGTGTTTGGTAAAAGTTTATAACAAAAAACAGTATTTCAATCTGCTCCTTGATATAGTAGGGCCAGGTCAATAAACCACTTTTAAGTGACATTATAACACTTTTTGTACCAAACAGGCCCTAATCTTTGCCGGGTGGTAAAGAAAAGTATTCACATAGAAAAATCTTGAGACACCCAGAACAGAGAAAAAAATCCAAAAAAATGCATCTGATTCCTAGATGTTGGAGCTCCATGATGAGTATTTTTCTTGTATTTTACAAACAGATATTGTTCAATGTAATAACAATAAAGGTGAAAATTTATCAAATAACAAGCTGTAAAAACACCTGAAATTTACCCCAAGATTTTGGAGACAGGATTTTGCAATCCAAAAAGAGCTCTAGATTTTGCAATTCTTGTTTAAGTCTATCCATTGTTAGCTCATCCACAATCTGGACCTCAGTTCTTCAAACTTGATTGAGGTAGTTTGGTGTTATCTTGTTGTTAAAACATGGTATATCCATTGTAAGGGTTTTCCATAGATAGCTATGTAGAATCTCACACAGACTAGCTATATACAGTCAACTCTTGATATAAGCAAGCCCCATGTATTCATATCACAATGTAAGCAAGGGTTGCCATGTTTTTAGTATACATGAGTGCTCCGCCAAAATCAGATTGCTTGGTGCATAATGATCAAAGCATAAGATTTGTGAAAATATGCTGTTATTGCAAGTTTTTTCCAGTATTACAAGCATAAATCTCACACAAGAGGGAAAATATGCCTTTATGGTGATTGTTTCTGTGATAAGTCTGACTGCTGAGCAGTACCATTTTGACTTGGACAGCGACCAGGGTACCCACCAGAAGCAGGGCTTATATACGCACACCAGCAGCTCATTTTCACCATAAACACATAATTCAAGTCAGAAAAGGGTCATACTTGAATTATGCATACTTTGCAATTATGAATTGCTCAATGTAAGCACAGAAAATCTTTTGACACTTGATAAGCTTACATTGAGAGTTGACTGTATTTTATGTGAGACAAGGAATTGTAGAGGGGAGGTTCAGCTTTCCAATGAACTCAAAATCAAGTGGTTTGCGTGAGAACTGCAAAAGTTGTGGCTGTTTCAGATTGCAAAATCCTGTCTTCAAAATCTTGGGCCAAATTCCAAGTGTTGTTTCAGGTTGTTATTTGACAATTTTTCACCTTTATTATTAGTACATTGAACAATATCTGTGTGTAAAATACAAAAAAATACTCATCATGGAACTCCAACACCTAGGAATCAGATGCATTCTTTTTGTATTTTTTGCGCTCTTCTGGGTGTTTCAGGATTTTTCTATGTGAATACTTTTCTTTATTGCCTGGAAAAGATTACACTTCTGGTAGTGTATGGAGAAAGGTTTATCAATTCAAATAAGTGGCTAGAAAAATACATCCATGAACACTTTCACTCATTAAAGGAAGTCACAATTGAACAGTATGAAAACAGTTCCAGCTCAATTGGCAGTACAGAACATGAAGGAGACCCAGATTCTCTCCAGCCCAAGATTAAAACAGAACTTGTATCAATTCACAAGGCCTTCCAGAGGCTAGAAAAATGTCTGATACCAGGCTTTTCACACATACTAGAAATCTCCTTGGAGCACCAGGAACTTGAGTATCACAGATGTAATCTTGAAGCATGGCATAAACTTCTTGTTTGACATATTTTCCAAATAAGCCAACATGCACTTTAACCATCTCTACAGATATCTGAATTATTCCAACCACTCTGGAAAGAAAATCAGATCAAAGTTCTCTCCTAAACTTGAATGTAGCTGTTTGTTTGGGTATTTCTCACACTTGCCTACTTCAACTCTGCTTCCCAGGAAATTCCTTTGGAAACTGGTAGACAGCTGGATAAACAATGACATGCCAATCATCACCAAACATGCTGGAGAATCAGGCATTCAGCATTCAGAATTTATAATGAAAAATTTGAAAAAAAAATAATCAAAGCAGAATTGAAAGAATAAATTTATACAGATTTCTTGCAAGATTTTAGAGAATTCTTGAAAGGCGAAAAGAGCACCTGTGTCACTTAAGTCTGAAGTATTCATGAATAAAATGATTTCCCTTCACATCTAATCTTTTGTTGATTGCAACTGGTTCAGAGATTCAATAAACTGATATACTCATTGCAATACCTTTTGATATTCAAATTAATCTTACTCTTGGATGACGTTGCAGAGAACATAATAATTGTTTTTCTCCAAGTCAGGAGAAAGTCATAATGCCAATCTTCTCATCAAATAAAAAGTACCATACATTACATTCAATTAATCACAATGATACCTGCAGCTGAAGATAACAATAAACTTAAACCCAGATAACAAAAAACCTCATGATACAATGATGATGAAACAAATGAAATGATACATAATCAAGACAAAACCCTTCTAAAGACTTCTTCATGCTAGAAAAATGTCTAATTCTATGATAAAAGAAACACTCGTCATCATTCAGATCCCTTGGCTGACTTCCCTTCTTCTCTCTTCCCTTTCTCTAACAGGTACAAATGAATCACCAACCCAATATGGTCGTGATGCTAAATCACTATCCCAACCAACATGAAAAACTTTCAATAAACCACCTATGAAGCCTTCTTCAATTGCCAAACCAGGACTAGGAAAACAATAATGCAAACAATTTATTGGGTTTAAATTGATCTTTGGCGAGAAACTTTTGCTTGAGGATCGATGAAAGAGACCAGACAATTTCGATTGTGGTGATAAGAATGAAACACTACTTCCTCCTACCATTCCACTTCTCCATATTGATGTAAGACTTTCTAAATCAAGGAATGGGATTCCAGACGTAGGTAACAGTTGTTTTAATAGACGATTTTGAAAGATTACTTGAAGGTTATGAAAAACTGTTGAAGGATCTTTGACAGAAATTAGGGTGTCGAGTTTTTGAAGACGAGAAGGAGTTGGATGATTGTCAAAACGGCTGTCTTGTAATTCTTCTGCGAAATCTGGAAACATAATCGATAACAGTGTTGGAGGTGATGTATGAGGAGGTGGGCCATCGCCGGCCGCGCGTTTTTGCCACCAACGATTCCAATCAAACTTCGTTTTTGAATCACGTTGCGAGGGGCTAGTATGTTGCGAAAAGGTTTGAGAGGCTCCACATTCGGTTTGAATTCTCCATTCTCCACGCCAAACCATGAGTTGATCCACCGGGGATGCAGTACTCCTTAGACTCAATAGACTATAGAGTAACTCTGGAAGCCAGACTTCTAATACCATCCTACAAGCCATATCCACCAAATCAGCAGCAGCAGTGATCCCACCATTCTCGAAATACTCAACTGAAGGCATTGTTTTGTTATTGGAAGGATGTCGAAGATATTGAAGATGAGCAGCAGGAATCTCTGTGGTTTGTGTAAAGGCTTTGTGTTGATGAGTTGGAAGAGGAAATGGGATGGGAGGTCGGGAGAGGACGACCAGATCTGACTTTCTTGAGTCGGTGATCCAATCTGTGACAATTAGAGTCATAAGCTAAATTTGTATTGGATCGTCATCATGTTGAGTACCTGAACGTACAATTGTTAACGTCCCTGATGCCTGTGTTATCATGTTGCCAGACCGGTGCAAACCTACGATGTGATGGGCTTGATGATGCCCAAAGAGAGTCTGAACGACGAAAACGTAAGATAGTACCACGGGTCGGGGTGGCTTTGGGTGTCTTATGTGCGGTGAGGGTATCATGTGACGCGCGTGGGAGGAGCGCCGAAGAAGAGGCTTTCGAAAGACCTGCTTGGTTGTCCAATCCTTTGAGTTTTGCGTCACCTTCGAAAAACAGATTGTTGGGTTGGCTAGGTGCTTGATGATAAACGTAGTCATCCAACATGCCAGATTCTAGTTGATCAGCCGAACCCTTCCACTTGTCGTCTAGATCACCTCCACAGATCCCATGTTCCTTGCAGTACAGATCTCCATAGCAAGTAACTGGTTTTGTACTCGTCCAGTCCAGAAGCAAGTCGTGCATCGCATACTGAGCAATGTCACCTGCAACCAATATGTTTTTGTGTCGCAAGAGACGACATAAATCACGCCTTGAAAGTTTGACATCTTCTTTTAATTGCCGGGGTCGAAGTGAATTACATCGATTAGAAGGATACCATCGAAATTTCAAGGAGGGTCTAACATTCCAGCCATCTGTAGTCAGATGATCCCCATCACGATCACTTGCCTGATAGTACGATCGATCACATTTTGCTTCAAGCGGTCCTTGTTTATGAACTGTTGATGGTCTACGATTTGAATCATTTGCCAGAGGCTCCCATCTCCATTCACCTTGACTGGATGTACAATCTAGCCATTTTTGAAGCGATTGGCGGTCTGCGTTGGATGTGATCGCTGTACCAGGAATTCCAGATGTTCTATTTCTGAACTCGAGTGAAGAGATTATTGGATCGTTTGTGATTATACGTCGAACGGCATCATCAATATCCTTCAGAGATTTGGTGTATGCCTTCGCCAGTACATGATTTTGCGGAAGAGCTCCTATCGAAGGTAAAGAGTTAGACTTGGTGAGCTTGATGATTGGTGGGTCATGTGTTTCAGCAGACGATCGAGTATAAGTCCACTTTGATGAGCCCAGAGAAGATGCCAAGCGGATTTCCTTAAGGAGTCCTGTCCAACTGACTGGTAGGATGAAATGTGAGCCGAAATGATAAGGTGAAGTCAAGACACCCCGGATTTTAGAAGCCAGATGAACTTCGTTTGACTCTGAGGTAGCAGAAGATTGAGGTTGGTTCGATGTGTCATTTGACTCGCTTATTAGATTTGTAGGAAGCCATTGATCGAATCGAAAGATGAATGCGAAGGTGATGATTGCCAAACCGAAAGCTAAACGTAAAAAAAATCTTGAAGAACGAGAAGAGATACCCCGAGCCATATCGAAGGTAGCATAACCGAGTGATCTTTATCGAATCGGTTTGTTTGGATTGTAGGAAATTATCTAGACTTGAGGTAGCGTAGAAGACCTTAAGACCCTAGAGATAAGCGGCCCTATGGATGTGCGAGAACAGCCCTTGATCGAGATGGAACCTGATCGATTATTGTTGACTGAAAGTACTGAGCTTACTGGAACTACTCAGCATAAAGGAACATTTCTCTACCTCAAGTTTCAACACATCCACAACTTCAATGATCGGTAGCTCGGAGTTAGCAATCGTTCTATATGTACTGGGCATACATATTCACATGACCACAAAATCCGACCATGACCATTATCTGCAGCGCACCAAAATATTTCAGCAAGAAACGTACTTACCTTACTTACCTGCATCAGAAAAAAGATTACATAGTCACAATCGCTCAGACGCGGAGATCCGAACTTGAAGCTGAACGTCCTGGGGTCTAGGATCGATTAAATCCGAAAGGCTATCTTGATGGTTCTTCGTGGGTGAAAGGATTGGGGAAAGCAAGTTTCTGATTTAGAAGCTAGACCGGATTGATAGTGACCAAAGTTGTGCGGCTTCTCGCACACCCTGATTCCGGTTCGGAGGAGGATGGACAGAAAGCTCGAGGTCGGTTTGATGAGGTGCTCAATTTGATAATAACCAACCAAATCATGTTTGTTATCAATCATCCTTCTTGGCCATATCATGATCTGTGACAATTAGGTCGTAGGTTGTGCAAGCAAGCATCAAGGTCAGTAAGAGAGAGCGATTCACGTTTCGGAAATCCAGTTGAGAGTGGAGTGTTTCGAGTCAGGTAGTCAGTTTTCCATTTCTCTCTCTTCTTCCCTGCTTGCCAAGCTCTCACTCATACTCATATACTTATCTTTCCAACCGGTCCAAGACTTTTTGGCCGGTTGCCTTGTGGAGGCTATCACCAAGACCAATCATTGCTTCTATATTGGTCGTATTGTTACAGGCTGATTGATAACTCTAAGATTTGAATATCGAGGACCAAAGATCAACCTATAAATCATGTCTCCTTCTGAATCGAGGCAAGTCGCATCCTTCTGTCTATCCCCATCACCTACACTTTACTATATCAAATTGATCATTGATCATGCTATCTGCTGCTAGCTCACTCTTCCCATCGGCAAGTCTTCTAAGCAATGGATCCCACTTACTCGCACATCGACCCGTCAAGTTTAGCGAACCTACACGTGCAGCCGACAATGGGAGTTCTCAACTCAACTTGCGCCCCGCCCCTACTTCCTCTTTGGCCGAGGCAGACTATGATGTCGATATCGATTCCGGTTTCTTACCGCCTCAGATGCCATTATGCCGCTTAGTTGGTGCACCATGGAATGTATGGGAGGAGACTTGGGACAAAACTTCAGGCTTTAGACCTGGTGTGGGTGAAGATGATGATCAACAGATTCGAGCTTGGAGGAACTACATCCGTGAAGAGATGCCAGTGATTGATGTGAAACCATTACAAGATCTAGGTGTTGTAGAACTCAGAAGGGCTCATAGTCTGCTCGCCTTCCTTACTCATTCTTACGTTCACTCTGAGGCTCGAAAAGTGGTGTTACAACCCGACTATCAGGTCATCATCCCTCGAGCACTAGCCATCCCTTTTTGCGCTGTCAGTGATATTCTCGATATCCCTCCGATACTTACCTACGCCGACACAGTACTCTACAACTGGAAACTAAAGAATCAAGCTCTCGGATTCGCGGTTGAGTAAGTCTCTTTCTTGGAAACGTGTCATCTTCAATTTCACTGATGATTGTACTCAAACTCGGTGATTAGCAATGTAGAGATCCCTTCCACTTTTACGCGCAGCGTATCAGAATCACACTTCTTCAAGACATCTTTGTTGATTGAGACAATTGGACCACTGTGTCTACGTCTGATGCGTTCCTCTCTAGACGAAGCTTTCATAGGAGATGAAAAATCAGTTCGACGAATCAGCGATAACCTAGCGGCTCTTGTTATCAATATCAATCGTATCACTTCTTTCCTCAATGACGTTCGTACAGCTTGCGATCCACATGAATTTTACTGGGAAATTCGACCTTGGTTCAACGGTGGAAAATGGACCATGGAAGGTGTTCCGGCTTCATCCGGACCCTGGCGGGTCGCAGAATTTGGCGGACCTAGTGCAGGTCAATCCACCCTGATTCATTCACTGGATGTTTTTCTCGGGGTCGATCATTCTCCGCGTCCAGGGGAGATGTCTAAAGAAGAAACTTTCATGAAACGAATGGCCGCATACATGCCACATTTCCATCGAAAATTCCTTCAACATCTTTTCTCTTACACTGGCGAAATCAGGAACTTGGTACTCTCATCTGGACCTAAAAGTTTTCTAGCTACTAGATACAACAATGCAGTTGTGGCACTCGAAGAGCTTAGAAATAGTCATAGCCGTATAGCACTTTTTTACATTATCTCTCAGAGTCGAACCGAACCTCCGATCGGAAGTGCTTTTGTTGCTGAGTGGGAAGAGAAGATGGTAGCTGAATGGAAAAAACAACAACGTTCATTGTCTCGTGAATTCCAAAAAGAGACTGTTCATACTGGAACGGGTGGGACTGATTTGGCAAAGTTTTTGAAAAGGTGTAGGGAACGAACGGCAGAAGCATTAATCTAGAATCGAGCAGCATAAGAATCTCTAACCAATTTATCTACGCATTCAATTGGATGGACTTATACGACTTTCAGGAGTGATCTATAAATGAGACGGACGGGCTACTCCCCGAACTATTCAACGTGGCAACAGCAAATATCAAAGTTCTCACATCTGACGAGTATTCAATTTCAATACCTTGGCTGTAAACT
>MWRH01018889.1:0-14170 GCA_002157025.1 Melampsora abietis-canadensis | reverse complement strand
AGACAATCCATGAAGTAAACTGCAAGGTTGGCACCCATCTATGGTCCATTGATCTCTTGCATAGCTAGAATGACTTCTTCCATCTTGTATTGATCATTGATCCAGTGAGCTGTGATTGCTAGGATTGGAAGATTGTTTGGTGATGACCATTCATCACAGGCAATGTTGACAGCTACAGCATTATCTAATACCTCCTTGAGAAGATTACAACAGAAAAGGAACTGAGTCTAAACAGCCTCCATCATGCAATCAAAACCAACAAGGATGGAAGTTATGTCTTGATTACAAATCTTGAGAAGTTCTTTGAACTCGGGGAAATCAACAATCATAGCTGGTATCTCACTGTTGACAATAAGTCCAATAAGAAACTTAAGAGTATCTCAAGAAAGGTTTGGAATCTTGAAAGAAATGTGAGAGGAAAAGAATAAGACCTTAGAAGAATGAAAAAAAGTGGAAATTTGTCAAGATAGAGCTGACTTACTGATTCCGTTTTGTCTGTTTGGAAATACGATTTGATTGCACCTTGTTGAGGCTCAAATTCCCATGTAATATGGTTTTGAGGCTCAAGATGTTGAGTGAGAGACTTTGTGCTCTGTGTTGGATTAGGAGTCATAGCAACTCCACATATACAGTTGATTCCGGGGGGTTTGCAGCTTGACATTACTTGGCTGTCCCACGCACTGTTTGGGTCTTGAAAGAAGTTCAAACCCATGATGTTTGGTTCTTGGTAAGTTTGACTTTGGATGACAAATTCCAATTACATTCCGTCAATTGTGTGTGTTGGGAGTTTGGAGCAGTTGATTCATTGACTGAGTCCAGTACAATAGGAGTTGATATGGGGGACAATGAGAGGCAAGGGTGTTTTGGCTGTTTCAGCATTACCATTGTTGATTATTGGCTGCTAGTGATTGGTGCAGTCCACCTCTGTGTACTGAAGGAGCGGGTTTTTTGTCTTTCCCAATTTTTTTGATTTTGAAAAAATTGGGGCTACCAGACCGGGTTAACCCGGCTAATAAAAAAGTGGGCCCTGGGCCATTTTTGAATTTCCAGCGTTGGTCCGGTCAATGCACTATAGTCAACAAAAGGGACCCAGTCTCTATGGGCTATGGCAGTTGGTCTCAAAACAGATGCAAGACATTCCTCCTAGAAAGCCTTACATCAAAGCAAGGCTTGTCTTTTTCAGCTGTTTTGGCTTGTTGATTGTGTGATGGTGCAGAATATTTCTTGGGGACCAATTTTTGCAACACATGTCACAAGTGAGGGAATTTTCAGTCTACTTACATGCTTGAGAATATCAAAAGCTTAAAGTCATCTTGCATACATACCTATGCCAAATTGAATTGATGATCACAGTCTAGAAGAAAGTGATGGGTGGCTTCCTGAGGCTTCACACCTGAGCTTAAAGTAACTTGAGATCATTAGTTAATTTGTGATTCTTTGGCATTTCTTTATATTTCCACTCTCCGGCAACTCTCTAGCTCCTGTCTGTACTTCATACCCAGTGTGGTCATATGGGGAATTTTAACTTTTGCAATCATGATTCACATCTTGACTTGGTGAGCCAATGGACAAGACCATCACCAACATGTTTCAAGTTCTAAAACATGTAAAGGACCGTCTCTAAATGTACAGCTTTCTGTATTGACCTTGAAAAATTAATCCCCTCCAACAAGCACAAACAAGCCCATCAACAAGATCCTGGCCCTTCCAACACCTGAATTGCTCCACAATGTAACATGATTTGACTGGTTTCTGTAGTGGGGAGGAGCCTGCGCTATTCTGAGACCGAGCGCTCTGGGTCCGCTATCTTACAGAATAAATGGACTCATAGGGTAGTGTAGCAATCAAATTGCTATAAAATCACTTTATAGCACACTCTTAGTCAAAGAAAAGGGGAAACAAGTATGTTTCAAAATCCATGTGGAAGCAGGGATATTGCTACCAATATTGAGAATACAGAAAGGGATTAGACTATCCTACACATGTATTACATAGGAGATTGGGTTTGATGCTTGAATAGAAGCTAAGGAATAAAGTAGAGAAAAGGAAATAAATTCAGAATGATACCAGTAGAAAGTGAAAACCAATTTTTTTGCAAGTAATGAAACTTAAACCCAATCAAAACATTATCAATCAAGTTATACCAAGAGAAGAACAGGGATCAGAAGAGAAGATAGAGTCAGTACAGCTTGATCATAAGAAAAGAAGACAAATAAAACAAACTTACCCAAACAATTGAATGCAAACAAACTCAAAATTGACTAAAAATTGATTAGAACAAAGGGATTCATTGAAGGCAGCTGGAAGCAGGCCAAAGCCATTGTTTGATCTATGGGAAAACAACAAGAATGAAGGTATGTATTTTAAAAAACAAATAAAAAACAAGTTAGTTAGATTTAGGATCCAATAACAAAAAAGAGGAAGAAGAGAACAAAAAATACTTACAATATAGGATATGATTGATGGGAAGTAGAAAAGATTGAGGCACTTGAAAGGATGGCTTACATACAAAACAAATAAGGGCAGATTGAACCTAATGAGGATGAATTGAATTGACTTGACAGTAATATTGAGATTGGATGGTTGGAAGGTAATCTGAAATCAAATCAAGGAATTGATCAAATTTGACCTATGAGTAAAGCAACAAATCTGGGTGGGATGTGAGACAGAATTAGTTATACTTAGTTTTCAAAGACTTCTGTTGATGGGTGTGGCGTGAAGTGGCAGAGAGCAGCAATATCCTGTACCCATCCGGTATTTACAGATAAATCCCGCTATATAGCAGAGGAAGACCTTCTGGGCCAGTTTGTGCAGCATTTGCTGCGCTATGTAAAAATGTGGCCCTGGATAGTTGTGCATAGGCTCAGATATGAAACTTGGGGCCTATAGCACACCCCAAAATTGCTGCAATACCGCTCTGCAACCACGATTTAGTGTGAAGCAATTCCGGTATTGCCCCTGCCAAAGACATTCATGATTTACATCAAACAATAACACTATGGGTGGTATTTCCGTGTGCTTCCACTTCATAGAAGCTTTATGTGGACATTATTGGACCAAAGAGGCATGATCTGGGATAATTGTGTCTGAAATGTCACCAATACCGTTTGCTTCAAATTTACCAAAGACCTTGGGTACATGATCAAGGTCTGGACTTGTGATACCCGGAATTCCTCTAAACAAGGCTTGCACGTGTGGCCACATGTGGGAAGTCTTACACATTTTTGTGTTTGAAAGCTTTTGCAGATGCTCTAGGTTACAAGTATGAGGAGGGCAGGAGGGCTGATCCAGTAGACTGAAATCGCAAATTCTCATACTCAACGTTGAGCTATTATATCAAAGGTTCATGCACTAGGGATTACATACTCGGAGTTGGGCTTCACCCAAGCCTGGGTGTGGGTGGAGCCCATCAACATCAAGTAGCAGGTCTGGTTAATGAGTGCTTAATGCTTGGTATGAAAGATCAAGAGTATTCCAAGGTCAGTGCATTTTTCAAGTTTGGCAAGCCCCACCGTGGAAAGCCTGAGGTTCCCAGGCTGCTGTTGCCATTTGTGTCTCCATTTGTACATAGCACGTGAGCTGGGGTTGAGGATATCTCATTCTATCTCATTGTCTTGGTACCTACTAACCCCATGAAACACAGACTCATAAGAAGACTCATCTTAGGTGTATTTGGGCATAGATGGTGAAGGATGGTATACTTTGTGGACCAAGTGACAAGATAAGGTCATATTCAAGGTCAGGAATGATGTTATAACCCATGGCAATATGATATTGACCCATGGTTATGACCTCTTTGTATGGGGCCCACCAAATTGCATCTGCCCTTTCAATGTGCTTAATTGGGCTGATAGACTTGGCCTATTACTTCTTGTGCATGGGCAGATTACAACAAAGAAGCATAGTATTCACAGGAGGTCTTAGAGATGAGGCTTTTGTGGTCATTATTGTGCTCAAGCATATTGAATCAATGAGTCTTGATAGTTGTATTTATAATGATAATAAGAAGATGATAAGTTAAGGAACAAAATCCCTACAAAATGTCAAATACGGCCTTATTTCTAGGCAAACATATTTGTGGTTATGACCCCTGTTTTGTCTCTCATAACACTTCATGACTAATCCTTCATTAGTCTTACTCTGGACTTTTCTCCAATTACTTATCCTGTAAGTATTTTCCACTATTCTCTTAGCTAGAAGTTTTACATACTAAGGGGTGTCAAGTTTGAGTTTTGTTACAGTGTTTACTGTAAAAAACTTCTCCTGCTGTAACATGAATTTACACAAATTGTATGCAAACAGGAGAAGTTTTATGTATCCTGTTTGCGTAAAACCTAAACAGCTAAATTGGGAACATGCAATCAGAGTGCCCACCTTGACTGGTTCACTCTTGGAACTAGGTGGGCTTGATGGTGGATGCAAGGACAACCTTGCATCTTCTTCCTGGCTCTTTTCCCATGCTTGGCGAATGGTTGAGGCAAAAGTCTACAAAAGCCTTGACCACCTTTTACAACTTGCTTTTATGATCACAGCTAATTTATTTTCTGTTAAAACATAAAAACTTATCTGTTTCATAGCTTTCTTTTCTGCAAAAATCAAAACTTGACACCCCTTACTGAATCAATCTCTTCATGTGCTATCTCCATCCACACATGTTGTTCATTCCTGAAAGTGTTACATGTACTTTCTCAAATCACATCTCCAACAAAGCGTTTAGATGGAGGTGAGTCTTATTATGGGTTTGTGTTTCTTTGTTGGTAGTAAGGCAATGGGATATCCTCAATCCTAGTTCACATGTTATGTACAAATGGAGATGTGTGAAAGCTGCAAAGACAGAAATGGCAACAGTATCCTGGGGCACTCAGGCTTGCAAGCTGCATTGCCCTTTAAATTCTCTGGAAAGATTATGCTTCAGGTTTTGCTCAGGGTCAGTTGTGAATGATTGTACAATACTGATACATCTCTTCTTTGTATACATATGTCTTTAACCAGCCTTGTGTTTTTGATGCATTCATCTACATATCAAAAAGAAGGACCACCCACATGAGTCCTGGTACTTGGTTTGGTCAGCTCTTTGCTTGGATTACATTGGTCCTATTGCTTTTTATCCTATTAGCCAGCTTTTGGATGCCGCCTCTTGTGTTCCTATTGTCCTGCTTTTTTGTTGTGTGACTATTGCTTTACTTATGACATAGCTGTTCAATGCTATCTTTTATTGTCTTTTGCTTCTTGTTTGTTCAATTGGAGCGCCTATAACTCACTTTATAACTGCTAACTTTCCCTACTGTAATTTCTTGTACACCTTTTCAGGTACTGTCCCCACTTTTCCATCTCATTGTGACTTTTGGCGCATCAATTGTTAACATTAATTCGGTCCTTCTCTCAACTTGGTCCTAATTTTAGGATATAAAAGAGGCCTCTTCAACGCCCTTGAGCAGCTGCAGAACAGACAAGGCCACACCAGATTCTCAGCAACTCTCTACAACACCTTGCACATACAACAAATTATATCCGTATTTATCTTTTACGACCTGTCGTCACCTTCAACCAGCCCTTTCTTCTACACAATTTCCTCGCTTTGCTTTGCGCTCAAGCCGCCCTAAATGATATCCTTATACATCCTTTCTGAGCTGCCGTGACCTGTTACCAGCCCCTGCCTTTTCATTCGCACTCATTCCCCTCTTGCATTCTTTTGATTTGTTTCACACTGCCATTTAGATCTTTACTGGCTCCGGCGACAAAGAACATTTTTATCCGACTTTGACTTTTTTGTCACTGTTGAGAATGCTAATAAAGCCATGACACACATACTGCTCGTTCCAGGTTATCTATAATAGTAAACCCTGTTGAGATAGCACAAAAATTGTTATTATGATTTTCTTCATATAAAAATAACTTATAATGCTTTAGTGAATTCTTCTTTGATATGTTCAAACGTGCTGTATCATAAGAATTCTGATTGCACCAGGGCCAATGACCATTGTGTCTCCTTCATTTATTGTGATTGTACTAAACAAACAAAACTGACATAGATGATTTCGGAATCCACAATCTTTCATCTGGGTGATTGTACTTTGCTCTTGTTATTATTCTTGGTAGGAAGACCATCATTAATCAATCTTGGCTTCATACGTTAATTATTTCTTCTCGAATTTAGCGTCGTGTTAGAATGACTTATCCTGGAAATTTTCCTCTGATTTTATTTATTTCCTAACCAAAAGTCGCGCCATTTGAACGTTTCAAGTAGCTACATATCCACGGCAAACCCGTTTGTCACTTAGAACAATAGGATTAGAACACGTAAGTTCTCCAGCGCGAGTGATGTTTAATTTCGCCTCTAACTTATGATGGGCTGGTTCTGTAGATTACCTATTGCCAGGATGGAAGAACTTATAGCGCTTGTGGACTTGGTCTCAAGCTCACCCGACTAGACTCAGCACTCAAAGAGGATAGTTATAAGAGATATGGTACAAGATGAGTTTCAGGGCGTGCTGAGCTTCTTTGTTGACCTGGAAGCTTTGATGCAGTGTTTCCCAAGGCTAATTCAATAAGTTCATATCGACCAGGGATGGGGTTTGTTGACCTAAACATAAAAATGCGAAATTGTTTTTGTAGAGAAGTATGAATTGCATTGAAGCTGCTTTTGTAATGAATTCAATCGTTGCGGGCACGCCCGCATGTTTTCTAGTTTCGTTTAAAGATGAAGCTTTGGTCTTTGTTTTCAGATCTTGATCAATTAAGGTTCATTCTCATCATGATACTACAAATATAATTACAAACGAACAAAGAAAGACAAACAAAGAAAGGGATGATGCAAACTTCAAACCCAACAAAAGAAAAGACAAGTAAACGAAGCTTTTTGACAATTTATTCAAACGTTTGATGGATCTGATTCATTCGATACTTGATTTCTTCTACTTTGATAAGTTTCATCATCTTGAAGACTCTCATAATCGGATGTTTTATAAAATACATAGTGTTGTAAAATAAAGATTATGTCGAATCCGATTGAAAGTAAAGCTATTCCTCTATAAATTCAAATCAAAAACAAAAGAATTAGATCCATTGCATAAAGATTTGTCATTTTTTTAAAAATTTATTGAAGGAACTAAACAAAAAGAAAACTTGTTTATACAATCACTTACAATTTACCAGGGTTTGATTTTAAACTTGACCAATCATCTTGCAAACTAGCATCCAGTAACATCTGAGCCCTAAGAACCCCCCAATAAACCCATCAATTCCAAAACCCCAAAGAAATTCTCAAAAGAAAGGAACCACTCACAAACTTAGAGTACCACCTAAAAAATCCAATAAGATATTCAAAATACTCCATCCCACTGTGCTCTTTCTCATATAATTTAACCATACCTGTGGAACATACTTCATAAATGAGATCCATACTTTGATTGTAGATAAAATGATTACCAAATCTAGTAATTGGAATCCGTTTTTCAAAAATGGATAGGTTTGGGCTGAAGAAGAAGTTGAGAGGAAGAGTAGGGTTGGAAGGAGGATGAGGAAGATGAGTAGAAGGTAACGGGTGATGAGAGAGACGTGTTGGTTCGAATCACGCTACGAAGAACCCAAGAAAGAATTAGTCGGATAAAGACGGTTGGAAAGTGGCGGGGAAGATTTACTTTGTAGATTTTACTTTGGAACCAGGTTAGAAGACTTAGAAGAAGTGCATGAAGACTGAAGATCAGATCGTTAAATCGTACATTCGGAACTTTCCCCGAATGTCTTTTCGCATATTCTTTTCGTATTACATCTGAATATAAAAGTGATCCATTCGAAATCGAGTAAAATAAAAATCCTATAGATTCAAAAACATCAGTGTTAAAATCGTTGGTAAAAGTTTGGAGGGAAAGGTAGTTGGGTATACGAACCTACGATGTTTAAGACTAAGAAATCAATCGATAAACCTCTAACACTATCAAACGACTTTCATTTTATAAGATTAATCTTTTTAATCAACTTTGGGGGGGGCTCTGGTGAGAGAAAAGGTTGGTTTTTTGAATGACTTACGATTTTTTTTTGTAATTCAAGATCACTTGTGGATAAAAACTAATACACCAAGCAATTGTGTAGATCCATCCTATTGCATTCGATAACCATGTAAGAAATCTTGGGGTATTCATCGTTTCCATCTTCTATTTTTTTTCTTTTCGATCGAGATTGATTGGTTTTGAGTTTTGTTGGAGAATGGTTTGTTAATCCTTCACTTGACTTTCTTGAGATGTTTTTGTGACAATGGTGAGTGAATTGAACTGAATTGAACTTCGATCAAGTTGTGAATTCTGCAAAACCACATAAACACACTTATGCTTATGTAGGGTTAGGCCTAAGTTAGGGTCATATCTCAATCCGAATGTCTTGTCTTGACTCTTGCTCCTGCACCACATGGATGAAAGAAAATCCAAACTGAACCGATCTTTCTCATAAAATTTCATTGATGGAGCTTTCATCATGGAATTATCTTGTTTGGAATTTTGAGTTTCAATCAACCCTCATGAGACCGTGACAATTTATTTCCAAACACAGCGCCTTCCTTTAGTATTACTTCGAAGTAAGTTCAAGACTTGTAGGTAGGTTGGGGAATGACGGGTTTGGTCACTACTCATAATCACGCGATGCAACCTCCGGGAGAGATACTGGATGTTATATCTTTTGATACTCCTGATGCGTGAAACAGTTTGAGCCTCCGCGAATGTTTTTATAAAAAATCTTTACAATTAAGAACAGAGGAATTAAGTCAGACAGAGCCAATGCTTGTTGACAACAACAACTACTCAGATTTATATGCGAGCTCGAATCCTGTTGTGAAGAGTAAAGGAATGAAGCAACTATGTGAAGAAACAATCACTTTTGACAAGCCAAGAAAAAAAGAGAAAGACAATGCATGATGTTTAAGTCTTGTGCAAACGATTCAGCTGAAGATATTAGGTAGGTTTGTTCCGACAAAGCTTTCCTTTGGCTCACGAGCACTGACAAAGTTAATGAAGAAAAGACATGATGACTAAACTTATAAGATGCTCAAGTCCGACCATGTACCTTGGAGCTCTCCCGTTGAGAAGTAAATTACAACCGAAGGCATCGAAGCACCAAAGACAAATTGAATCAACAAAGCTTCTCTCGTGCTTGAAATATCCTAGTACTGACCTAATGCTCCTAGCAAACTCCAGACGTTTTGAATTATCAGCATTGGCGATTTCGTGGATGAAGACAAGGTGAATTATGTTGGGGTGGCGTTACTGGCTTCAAAAGGAAGCAAAATGTATAAGATACGAAAAGGTTTGTATTCACAAAAAGGACTCTGACACTTACTCCAATACACCTTTATTTTTTACATTCAGCTTTGGCCCTTGGAATAATACGGCAGGTGATAACTACAAAGGTTGTCATAAGGGATACGGTGATCTTAAAGATCTGCATAATTGAAGTGGATTGATGGACAGATTGTATCAAATGTTGGAAGAAAGATTCACAAAATAGGTTCTTTACTCAAAAGATGAATCCCTAGTATAGTACTTATAAAAGAAAGTCTCATGAGATGATTGAATCAGTATATTAAAAATGAGAGTCTGTCATGGCTGCCTGTGGTGGGATGTAAGTTGAGGTGGTTGGGGGCATAGTTGGTCACAGTTTTTGTAGGCTACAAGGACTTGGTCGGAAGACAGGAGAGACTCTGTAAGGTTTGACAGGACCTTCACTGGGACTTGCACTGGGGGAAGCTGTGGAACACAGCAAGGATGGTTGCTAGAACCCAACAGACCTTTTGTATTTCACGTCAAAGGGATCCCAGTAGAGGAGACTGGTTCCAAAGGATAAGGGGTATGCAGGTCAGTCTCAAATTGCTCTATAACGTGAATGAAAAACTAGAAAGAAATATAAGAAGTAATATGATGATGAAGGGACTTTACCTGGTTCCAAAGAAAAAGGGGTGTGGAGGTCAGTCCCAAATTGATCTATAGTGGGTAGTGTCTAAAAGCATGTAATGTTGGGCCTGCCAAAAAGCTGATTTATCAAAAACTCCATTGTATGAAAAGAAATTTCTCTACTGTGAAAATTGTTAAGAACATTATGTTCAATGCAGTTTTGGATTGCTATCAATGTGAGGATTCAAAATCTGCCCTTGGCTTCAAAATTGAATCAATTTTGTGGGTTTGTTAAGCTTTTTTCTAAAAATACCTGATTTCACGCTTTTAGGCACTTCCCACTATACAACATGAATGAAAAACAAGAAAAAAATCAAGAAGTAATATAATGATGAAAAGACTTTACCTGGTTTCAAAGGATAAGGGGTATGGAGCTGTCAGTCCCAAATTGCCAAGGGACCAGTTGTAAGAAAACAATTAAATTTATAAAGTGAATACTAGGTCTGAGTGTTACATTTTAAGGGTTGTAATTTTATATGTAGTGTAATGACAAAAGGTCTCACAGACTAATTGCCGGTGAAGACTCACATGGAACCATTTGTAAATGACTGTCACTTTACAAGAAACAATGGCCAGTCTCTGCATGGAGCATAAAATCAGCAGGGCTGACCAATCCATGAGCAAAGAACATGGTTGCACTTGAGGAACTTGAGAGTGAAACAAGATTCAAGGAATCTGTGAGTCTCACCACAGTTGTAAGTGTGAGATTGCCCACAAGTAACACAGCCGCAGGTGCCCAACTCATGCTCACACCTGGTGGTTTTTTCAGGGGCCATGACCTGCACCCGGTACAACATGCCCTGCTCCAGCCCTAGATGAACAAGGCCTCCACGTGGCACCATGTTGATGTCCTCCTCAGCCAGGGATATACCATGGCGCCCTTTCTCAGCCCGGGTTGATATGGAACAATCCTGATACCTCAGATTATGGCTCAATTGCTTAAGAAGATAGAAGATGCTTGTATGAGCAAACAAGAATTTTCAGCAATCCAACTTGATTGCTCAGCTTCCTTCCTGCTTGATAACTATCAACTGTGGTGTGCTTTTTCCAAGTTTCCTACAGATGTTGATGCTGATAAACAGCTTTCTAATCCTTTTATGATTGGTGGATTGATGAGTATGATCAAGCAATCAACAGACACAAATCATGATCATGACAGCCAATTGCTTTCTCCCAATTGGCCAAGAGTCCCTGAAGGGGCCATGCGGCCCCTTCAGGACATGGCAAGAGCATGGTCTGCGCCCTGGCCCTTTCCATGACCAAGAGCGTGGCGCCACATGGCTTTGTGGCTTTAGATGATATACCTCTTTTGATATATGCAATACATTGTAGGACAAAGCAGAAGGATGTCTTGCTCTTTCCATGACAGTAGACACAGTGATGACCACATCCGTCTTCCACTCACATACCCATCTTTCAACGTCTACTACATCTACACAAAGAAGATGAATGTCTTTGGCATAACTCGCTCAAGGGAGGCAAGCTATTTCCTTGATGAGCACCAGATCAGCACGGCAAACGCAGAACTGGCAAAACAAGTTGGCAAGCTTGATGTACCCAACCAAATCATTGATATATATATATAGAAGGATTCACTGCCACATCCTTGCTTTGTCACATATATAGCTTTCTGGTAAAGCCCTTAGCTTCACTCTTCCCCATTTTATTCTTGACACCAAATCAGAACATACCCAATTATCAGGAGGTGCAAAATGGGATGTGAGGTGCAATGCAAGCAATGAGACATTCATAGCAATGCAAAAACATTCACATGGTTGGTTTTTGAATTTTCCAAACTGGAGGAGGTGATCCCTGACCTCTCAGAAATTGGGTCAGCCAGGTACGTACCCTTCTGTATGCTGCATTACTGTGTGGTACTATGCTAAACTCACAGCCCCCTGTGCAGTGAGACTCACGGATTCCTCAAGGCTTTGTAACATATTCTCTGAGGAACTTAGTTCCTACCCCCTTTGTGCATCAAGGGTAATATTAGGAAGAGACCACATTGTGTTACATACCCTGTTCCACTTTGAGTATCCTTTCTCACACATCTCTCTTGCCTTCCACTTGGGGATCTTCAATTTCTATTGTGTCTCAGTCAGATCAAGCTCTAGAAGAATATTTTTTTGTAATTTTTCAAATCATAAACACAAGTCATGGCAAATAATCAACATCCGCTGATCCAATACACACCAACACTTGTCCCAGTTACCCTTGCTTGTGAACATTTGCCCCTTTTTCCAACCCATTTTTGTCCTGTGGTCAGGCGGGACATCCTGATTTTTTATTCTACAATTAGGGTGTACAAATATCAAGTCTGTTGATTCTCAGAGATTCTGCCAGAGGGTTCCACAGAACAACAGATACCAAATTTTGGTGGCATCTGTGGTTCTGTGATTCTGTTTTGTTCTTGAACTTTGAAAGCCCCTCTCATTCTTTCATTCTTACACACCTCATTTCATCAGTCTTCCCTGCTGCTGGCTTTCATAACCCAAACACTTATAACTCAACTTCACTCAACACCTATTCCATAAATAGCTTGGAACAATTGACGTCAAACTCTCAAACACTTTGTCCACAAGGCAATCAATGAGAGGAAAAAAACTGCAAACACACAGGTTCTTGGATTGGTCAAAATGTGGTATCCGGTCAACTCATCTTTATCAATCTTGAACACGGTATTGAAGCCTTTTAACTGAGAGTCACACCACCACTTTGTGAACAATCAGTAAATACCGTCAGCTGATTTAGAAATATGTGAGTCATTTATGTCATTTCAATCGCCACAAGCTATTTGTAAAGCACTGTTACATCTCAATGATAGAGTAAGTTCCATAGACATCTCTGTGAATTTTGGATGATCATAGGATGGTGAAGAATGTGATGGTATTGAGAAAATTATAGCTGAAAACCATTCACAAGAGATCACAAGTTGTAAATAAGAATGATGATTTTGATTTTGAACTTCATATGTTGATAAAAAGATGGTTGCCTTGTAGCATATGACGTCAATTGGTGATCCAAGGTTGATTCCAAATTTGTTTACAGAACAACAGAAATAAAATTTGCTATCTGTTGTTCTGTGGAACCTTCTGGCAAACTCTCTGTAAATCAACAGATTTAATATTTGTACACCCTAACAGAGGCAGAGAGTTTTACAAATGGCACCGGGAATGTGTCAGCAAAAGGTTCAATGCTTGTTGACAACAACCCAGATGGATGTACATGGCTTGAATACAGTTGGAAAGAGTACATGCATACTAGATAGACCGATTGGGAGAGTCAAGAGAGCAAGAAACAAGAGACTTTGACAAAGGAAGAAACAGAAAGGAAAGATGATGGAAGATAATGGATGTGGTCTAGACTTTGTGTAGATGTTCCAGGAGACATACATAGGTACGTCCTTACAGTATCCACTCGACAAGTTTTCTTCTGGATCATGAACACCAGTAACATTAGGGAAGAAATTCAGATAAGAAGTGATGAGAAGCGCTGTTTGAGAAAGTTGGAGTCTGATGGTCAAGATTGTTTCACTGAATTGCGGCCTTCTTGATCAAGGCTCAAAGTCCGACCAGAAGGTCTCCCGTTCACAGTTGCACTAAGTCATAAGATATAAAGGCAAAAGAACACATTAATAAAACAATGCCTTTCTTACGGGTAGAATATCTGACTACTGACCAGCTGCTCCTAGTGACCTCGAGGCTGTTAACAGCTGCTTTGGTCTATTGGATTGTAACTCCCTATCAAACACAGCAAAGTGTAAGAAAAAGTCAACGGTGCACCGGTGGTAAAAGTAAGAGGTTTGAATTGCAAAAAAGAACTGTGGGACTGACTTTGTGTAGCATGCCGAATTTTGTACCTTGTTCAACTGGGAATTTTGGAATAGAGCCACACGAGACAACCACGATGGTGGCCAGTACGGATATGAGGATCTTTGAGGTGTGCATGATGTATGAGTGATGAAGGTGATGTACTAAGCGGACAGCGGATTGTTAGGGATTGTTATGGTGGTTATAGAAAAATTGATGGGATATTGATATGGAGAGATGTTATATGTATGTGCAAAGTGATAATCAGGCTGCGATGGAATGTAGGTAGGGCTAGGTAGGGGCGACTCAGTTGAGGGCAGTTGATGGACGCAGTTTTTATACGCCACAAGAGTTGGTCCTACAAATCAGTCGGAAAGCACGCGCACCCCATTTCTTACTAAGATTATATAAGTCCCACGCTGT
>KZ123336.1:5739-22306 GCA_002157025.1 Melampsora abietis-canadensis | reverse complement strand
AAATGTCAAGAACTTGTTCATCATCTGATGATTTCATAACTAATGAAAGGAAGATCATCATGTCATGAAATGTTCGCAGATTTCTTGAAGGATAGCACATACATGTAAGAGAAAGCTTGTCAATGGTGGAAGCATACTACATTGCTGGAGTAACCGATGGCTCAGATGATATGGCTACAGAAGACATGATTTCACAATCATCATTTAAACATTCATCCCTGAGGAATAGTGACGAGCTTCCAGATGGATCAGAATCCTAGCTTTCAGGTCATGTGAAAATTTGATCATGTCTTCCATGTTCAGCGGATAGGCTCACAAGCTAACTGAAGTTGACTAAATTTGCAACACAGATTGGAAAATTCATTACAAAGATAGAAACATTAACACATTACAATGATCAGAGACGAGAGTCATGATTCTTCTTTATCAAGAAACCCAAAGCTCGTGATCCCCACGCTACCGACGTCCACCCATCCGTTTGCGAAAGTTTTCAACAGCCCTATCATCTGTCGCAACTTGTGTACCTTTAGCCCCATGATTCCGTTGACCTGAACCACCATGTTGATGTTGATTACCATACTTTAACTGGTAAGCCCGTTTCTTCATATCTTTCCTCATCGCTTCGGCTTCTGCACTTAATCCTTCGTTCTCTAATCTAGCAATCTGAAGTGAATCCACATCTGATGCCCAATTATGTTGTTTGAGATGATTGGGTAATAAGAATCGATCGGCAGCGAAATGTTCTTTGTTGGAATCAGCCGTCATAGAGGATGAATGGGAAGGTCTAGAGGATTGGGCATTCGAGAGACGTTCATCGGCTAGTTTACGTTTGGCCTTTTCAGTGGCTTCGATGTTTTTGATCCGAGTACTGTTTCAAATCAACACCCCATCATCAGTATGAACCAAGAACACTCGAGATGCACTACTTTGCCCGAATCGATCAGTAGAGGACTTGGATGGGTGACGAACTCGATTCCAAGATCCACTTCAGGTATCGAAGTCAACATTGTAGCACTTAATGTCACATTGCCTTCCACTACCGGCTTTTTATCAATACGATACTTTTCAGCAATCTTGTAAAGCTCATCACGTGGATCCAGGGAGGCGACAGCTTCTGCGCCTGTGAGGATCGGCTCCGACGACTCGTCTGCACCTGCTGCGATGGCAGCTTTTCGTCGTTGCTTCAACTCTTCTTCGATATAGCGCATCCTGTGGAGCAAGAGCAAAGTAAAAGATATGATGAGCATTCAGTCGATGAAACTTTGTGGAGATAGCGGTGGAAGCGGTGATTTACATGTGTTTGTCTACATCCAGGGTGTTGGTTTGTTGTGTGAAATTATTAGATTTGATGATCTTCCGAGTTCTAGCATCTTCATCTTCAGGTTCACTAAGATCAATGAATCAAGATTTATGAAAAAAAAAATCAAACTTCAGACTTGGTTTCGAATTTGTAGACTGCATGAAACTGCACAGGCACGCAACTCTTCATCTATCCTATCATCCTTTTGAGCGGAATCATCTTGCATTCCATATTCTTCGACATCCGGTTGATCGATCTGTTCGGCAGCTTCGGTGGTAGATTTTGTGTTACGTTTCTTTTTCTTTTTTTTCGGTTGCCCGGCGTTCAATCGCTCAAGATCGATTCCTCCACGAGACTTTTTCAGCTTTCGAAGCGCGATGATCTCTTCAATGGTTGGGGTAGACCCAGAATCTGAGAGACTGTGTAAGATAAAACATGATGCTGTTAAGAATGCATAGGCGTGGAATTGAGGTAGAATTGATGGGTACCCAACTGTTCGTCGGCTGAATCGGCTTGGTTAGGATCCGGGTCGTCTGTAGCTGATGTGGGGTCTGGAGGTATCGGAGTACGTGACTTGAGGTTGCTAGGAGTCTTTCGTTTCTTTTTGAAGAACAAACTTGATGAAGATATAGGAAGTGTGTCGGACTCTTGTTGAACGGGAGGGGATGACATTGAGAGGTGGTGGAAAGAGCTGGCGCTTGAAACTGCTTTAAACTGATGAAGTTGAAGGCCTTGGACATGCAATCATACCTCTTCAAAACCATACTTTATGGACTCGAACAAGTTCAGCTTTCAGATGCTGTGCGCGAGAATAAAAGTAGGCCGCACACCTGAACGCACCCTCCAAAAACCTTGTCCCCCTCCTATTTGCCAGCTACTGCAGCATGCCATCTGTCAAGATGTTTCTGCTGCCTTGATTTCATCAAATCTCCTCCTTGGCTGACTTTGAGGGCTAACAATTATTTGGGTCTCACGCAGTGATATCACTGAGTTTTGCTTGCTCCACCAACCTGCACCTCCAAGGTCTCTTCTTTAGATTCTTCTTCTTCTTCTTCTTCTGCAACCAAGTGGGTTGTTAAGAACAAAGGCAACGCGAGAACCACAAGAACGGAAGGAGTTCGAGAGAAGTGATCAAGGATGGTTGGAAGCTGAAAAGGGAGGAGTAAACAATATGAGCAAGAGTATCAGCACTCAGCACAGCTGAGATAAATTTGTTTTGGATATGGCACCGAAATCCAGGAGACGTATCACACATTCTTGCCTGGTTGGATACCCGGGAACGCCATTGGACCCTGATATCAAGGAGGAAGTGGTATGTACTTGTAATACCCATATACTCGGCACTGTAAGCAAATTTTCTCAAAGGACCAAAGGGATTAGGTACCCCGATTAGTCAGTCAAGAGCTCAGCATAACTTCACCGAAGGTCAGAAACCGTCGGGAGCAACTCTGACCAGCTCTACCGCGATATGATACTTACTAAAGACGTGATAAGCCGAGTGTTTGGTCCTCAAGATGAACCTTTATGCTGATTCCAAATGGGACGAATCTTGATCGATCACGTAAGATTCTTGATGCCAAGTAGATTCTTTCACCTTCTAAAAATATGGACATCTTTCACAACAACGTTGCTATCGTCCTCCTCAGCCTCACATACATACACACCGAGCTCCCAAGATATATATCGTCCCACTTGGACCCCTTCCTGTCTTTCTCTTCGCTTTAAGCATTCTTGATCATCTTGAACACTCTCTTTTAGAACCCACTGTCATTACTGACTCACATATATCTATATTTCATCGCCTTCACAAAATATCTCAACGGTGTGAATTCTTATCCTTATCGTTTATGTTCGTGCGCTCTGGTTTTTATACATCTCGATTACTATATAGACTGAGATGTTCAAATATCCTAGGATGATCAAGTGGAGAAATTTAGTTTCACTCACAATATTACTTCTTATATCCTCTTCTGTGGTTCTTTCATTACAACTCGGGCTTGATGGAGATAGAAAACTGGCACGTGCAACTCGACTAAGACGATCAACTTGCCGAGTATATCTTTTATTTGTTTTTTCTTCGAAGTTGCGAAAGGGAACTGATTCGGCTTGAGTTTTTTACTTTTTGTGTATGTGATTTTTAGGGCAGAGGATGCCACGCGATCCGCTCTCAGCCTCGAGTGTAAGTGACCAGCAGCTTCCCTATATTCCCCGCTATTTATGATGAGGAAGTAACTCATCGCGATTATCTCTTTCGTTGCAAAACAAAATATGCAGTGGTTCGATCCGGCATACTGCTAAGATCAATAAACACTTCAAAAGAGGCTGCAGATCCAAACTTCCTCAGACACCTCACAATGTGACGAGAAATGCTCAACAAGATGTTGATGAGATGGAAAAACGATTAGAATCCTTCAAGACCCAAATGAAGCGAGGACGAACTATTTCAGGCGCGAAGTGGCCAGAGGCAATTTTGAAACAACGAAAGAATGCTACGAATTTACCACAGGATGTTGATCATATTGGAAGACGATTAGAGGCCTTCAAGTCACAAATGAAGGAAGGAAGAACTCTACTTCGAGCAGCGAAGTGGACAAATGCTATTTTACAACAAGAACATGATTTAAGATTATCACAGGATCTTGAAGATGAACAGGATTGCGTTGATGAAGAACGGGAGGAGAAGGAGGCAGCCGAAGAAGAGGAGCAAGATGCGAAGGAGGCGGCTGAAGAAGAGCAGCAAGAGAAGGAAGAGGCAGCTGAAGAACAGAAGCGAAACGATCTCGCTGAGGAGCAAAAGAAGAAGCAAGAAGCCATCGAAAAAAAGAAACAGGAGGATCTTCAAAAAGCCAAGGATTCTGACGATCAAGCGAGATTGAAGGCCAAGACAGGAAAAGAGAAGAAAGAGAAAGCTCAAGCTGTGGAAAAGTCAAGAGAAGTTAAAAAAGGAGAAGCGGTAAAAAGTCCAGTTCCTACCAATCAACTGGCCACCGTCATCCAAGCACCAACCAAACCAAACCCCCAACCTGTGGTTGTAAAGACTGGTACGATTCCGGCCTCCACATCGAATTCATCAGGATCGAATGACACGAAGGATAAAGAGTTGAGTGGATTTCTTGGACCATTCGATCACACTTTCCGAGCTTCATATCTGATGAGAATCTTGAATCTATGCCCATGCACGTACCATAGGTCTTCCGACTCTTCGCAGTTTTCTTCGTTCGAAAACTCCAAACATGGTTCTCAAAAAGCGGAATCTGAATCTGAAAGGTCAGTCTTTTCTTCTCAAGACTCTTACATCCGAATATAATTAGTTGACTCCCTTCACTGACGAAATCTCTATATCTGATAGATGGGTAACGTTCCATAACTCGATTCGAAATAAATATTTCACCCCTCCTGTTAAATGGCGTGAAGATCTTTCTTTGATCGCCAAGAAAGTGAGCGATACTTGTGTGTTTCAACACTCGAATGGTGCTACAGGCGAGGTAAGTTTGATCATTCATCTTTCAAAGCCTTTTCCTGCCGAAAATTTCGCTCGGTTGATTGATTGACTTACGATAATGATGGTGATCTATAGAATATTGCGGCTGGTGAGATGGACCTCGAGAAAGTGGTGCATGATTGGGCATTTGGAAATGAGGAGAGTTCGGTTTACGATCCTTCGAACCCAATCTATTCACACTTTACTCGTGGGTCACATTCATTCTTCTTTGCTCATACCTCATGCATTTCAGTTTTCGCGGTAGAGAAGTCTAGAAAGACAACTCAATCGATCTGATGAATCATTTGGGATTTCTAGAAATCGTTTGGAAACGTACTACCCATATTGGATGCGCTTATACTGATTGTGCATCGATTAAAGATGTTCCTTGGACTGGGAACAGTAAGTTTTGGGTTTGTGAATATGATCCGTAAGTCTTCTCTAGCTTTATTGAGAAATCCTGCTTAGACTTATTTCCAAAGATATGGATGTTTGGATCTTAGGCCTGGAAACTACGCTGGTCAATTTATTGATAATGTTAATGCTGCAAAAGGTGGAATTCCAATGGCCACTTAATCATACCATTATTGGGTTTTGTGATTACTTTTCTCGAATGGAGTTTTTGTATATCTTTATATTCGAAACTTCTTTAACGATTTTACTTGGGTTTGTTTGATCGGAGGTTTATCTTAAATATCCTCTCTTTAAAAGTTTTTCTTTTATTTATTTTTCTTATCTTCCTTTCCTTTCCTTTGCTTTATTTTGCTTTTGTAATTTGGTGCGATCAATTCTCTATCCTTGATGGAAAGAAAGTATGAAAAATTGTTATTGGTATATGTGAAATGTGTATGACAAAAGCTTCATCGAATAGGAATAGCTTTTTTGGGGGGAGGTAGTTCAACTTCAAGTAGTTCATTTATTTGTAATACGTTTGTAATGTTCTTGGGCTTTTGATAAAATTCGGACATCATGTTGATAATTCCATTGTTACCGTCAAAGACAAACTTAAAAGGCTTTGCATTACTACACACTTTCAAGATGTTATTGTGAATGTGGACTGATGTGGATGATGAATGGCATGATGTATAAACCCAAAAGAAGACTTTCAGATCTTCACATCCCTCTAGAATTTCATTATCACATTTAAGATGTTGTGATTTCGACCATCTTTCCTTCTCATCTCAAACATGCGAACTGATAAAACAAGAAAAAGAACATCATAAGATACGTCTAAATCCTAACCACAAAGAAAAAGAACATCATAAGATATGTCTAAATCTTGACCTGATTCAGTAGTTCCTTTGGGATTGACCAAGGCTGAGAATTATCTTGGTGCACATTGGTTGAATGTGAATTCTAAGACACTCCAAGGAACCATAGGCGAAAAGACTATTGGGATCAAGTAAAAGATTCCTCAATGGATTGTAAAAAGCATTCAAAACTATAGATGATTGGTATACACAGATTGTTACTCCGAGTACAATTGATGTTCAACATCTGGCTCATCTGGCCTATCAGAAACATATGATTTGGTCATATTCTTTCCCTGCGTTCTGAGTCAGTTTCTGGTAGGTGTGCGAGATTCTATTCAGCACATCGGGCAAATGTCTATCGTGCGCTTCAGTCTCAGACCAGCTTTGATGCAAGCTTGTTTGTGAGCCCGGATAGGCATCGTGGATACGGATACCCCTTGCACTGTAGATCTACGTCTTTGAACGTATCGAAACACAAGATATAAGAATTGAAAGGTGAAGCGTTTTCTGAGCCTTGTTATGAACTCTGAAGAGATCATATCAATCTACTCCTTTACGAATTCTGAAAGATTCAGATTACTAGATAATTCTGAACATCTCATAATCCTGAGATATGATACCATATCTTCAATGTATGCTCAGATATGGCTGAACAGACCAACCAGCAAACGTCTTCAAAGGCCCAGGTTGCGTAGTTTGGGAGACGAACTCCCGAGGTGACTTGTTTCGTTGTTTTTTGGATTCAAATGATAAACTGAGGCGCAAGTGTGGCGTAGTAAGGTCGTGAAGGTTTTAAATCTATATGTAGAGGGGAAACTGAGATCATAAGACTGCAGTTCAAGTGGTATGACGTTGGTTTGATCGATGATGAAGCCGGCAGGAGCTAATGATCAACTGCGAAGTTCTTTAAAACTTGTGAGATCAAGAGCTCAGTAGGATCTGATATCAGTTGATTGATTGATTGATTGATTGATGAGTTGAGAGTTTGAAGATCAATTCGCAATTTCTTTGAGACAGGTTAAAGGATTATATGTGATGGATTGGTGACTGGTGGTGGTTGAAGTTGAAGTTGATCGAATGGTTTTGAGGGGTGGTTAAGTGTTATGGTGTTAAGCTGCGAGTTTAATGGTTAAGTTTCAGTTTTAACTTTGGATGGTTTAAATTGATGGGTTTAAGTTACCCTTAATTTGATTCCGACTCGCTTTTTTGATTTTCTTTCGTTCTTTCCTTTGATTTGATCGATTCTTGACGGTTGAGGTTCCACTTGGCCATTCCATTCACAGCTTACACACATACATACTCCATAGATAGAATCAACTTTCTTCAGCTAAAGAAAGTTGATTTCCTTCCTTAAACCTCAATCTCATTCTTAATCTCAGACTCTATCAATCCATCCATTCTAATCATGCCTGGTCCTGATTCTGATCGTCAAGCAAGTCGGTAGGTTTTTCTTTTTTCTTTCTCATTCCCTCCTTTGGCCTTTGGGTACCCTTTTTCCACTTTGTCAATCTTTGTTTGTGTCATCTTTTTCTTTCTACTCAGCTCGCCAGGTGCATACGGTGGTAGTTCTCGTCGCTCAGTCTCGCCTTCTCGCCCTCGTGAAGACTCTGTCAACCATCGTGATCGGCCTATCGTCTCTGGCCCTCCTGTCCGTCCTCGTCATGCGCCTCAAGACGTTCAACCTACCAACGTTCTTGGAGTCTTCGGTCTTAGTATTCGTACACGAGAATCGGATCTGGAAGCTGAATTCAGTCGATATGGCAAAGTGGAAAAAGTCGTGATTGTCTATGATCAACGAGTTTAGTTTTTTTCTTCTTTTCACCTTCAGCTTTGTGAAGCTTGTTTTGCGTTTCTCGCGTTTCGGATCATGATCTTTCACCTGTGATCATCCTAGCTTGGTGCTTTAATCTGACAATTGCTTTGCGTTTCAACAGAGTGACCGCTCGCGTGGTTTTGGCTTTGTTACCATGCGTGATGTTCAAGATGCCTCGACTTGTATATCCGAGCTGAATGGACTGGTGAGCCTCCGCGTAACCTTCACCGATCGGTTTCCCCTCACCCTACTTAACCCATAAAATTCTTTCTAAGGATTTACACGGCCGGCCAATTCGAGTGGATTACTCAGTCACCACTAAACCTCATCAGCCTACTCCTGGTCAATACATGGGCACCAAGCGAGAGGAAGAAGAGCGTGCAGCTTATGATCGGTTCGGCAGTGGTGGTGGCTATGGTCATGGAGGCTATCAGAGTCGTGGATATGGCGGTGGAGGCCACCATGGCGGCTATGGATATGGTGGTGGTGGTTTTCGTCGGGACGATTGGCGCAGTCGCGGTGATGATGGCTATGGATACGGACGTAGCCGAGATGATCCGGGTTATTCGCGCTACCGTGAGGACAGACGAGGCTCTCCACGTCGTTCAAGGTACGTCCGTTTGCACGCTTCTGGCAAGAATTGTAGTCACTTGGACCACTCACTGAGCTCTCATGTTGATCTTGTCATCTCTTGCCTGATTTGTAGACACGACGAATCTCCGCCGCGCAGACGTCGTCGATCTGTCAGTCGATCACGCTCCCCGGCCCCTCGTGGGTCAGCTAGACGGGCATCCCTGCCTCGCGATTATGACGATGTGAATGGTGGGGCTGCCATGACGAATGGCAATGGGTTAAGCGCCTCTGCGCCTCCCCCTCCCCCTCCACCGGCTGAAACTGCCCGGTGGTAAATCATGCTCATCAGACGTACGTAACTTGCCCACTCATCTTCGCTAACATTGGTTCGGGACGTAATAAGCTCGCTGCCTTTTTATTTTTAGGTCGATGAGATGATTCAGCTCTCTTTGGAAAGGTAATCTCATCCTTATTGTACCTCTTCTAGGTAGTGTTGACTGTGTCTCTCGCTTTCTTGGTGAACATCTTGCTTTTCTCACAAGTCAAAAGCGAAAAAAAATGGGCAAGGAAGACGTCCTATCTGCAACATCCAACTTTATCCGCACCAAGATCAACAAACATCCACTGAAATCTCCCATAGTACGAAAAAAAACCTTAGTTTAGTCTTCCCAATTTTATTCATTTACGTGTTGTCTCGTAACTGTTACCCCCCTTAGGATCCGGTGAATCGATTACTTGACCTATATAAGAGACAGCCTTATCTTTGAGTTCCTTTTTATGATTCTTTCCTTTTTCTTGGGGCTTTTTTTGTTACAATCGGGCTTTCCTATTTTGCTAGCTTTTTTTCTTCAAGAGAGAAGGTCATTCAAGCAAAAGAAAAAAAAAGAATCGAGAAAATCTCCACACACACCTTACATTAGGAAATGTCAGAACATATGAAGAAATGAAGATAAACGCAAGTTTTCAAAATACACACAAAAAATGAATGAACGAATACCTTTTTCTGTCGTTTTTCGATGAGAATGAAAGTTCAAATACTGCCTTCCTGTGATCAACTTCGTCCACAACCTTCCCCCACACACACACCAAAAAAGTTGAAGATGAAAGCAAAAAGCAAGACTGTCCAAAACTCTAACATACTATCTTAATTTAGGTCGATTTCCTCTTTCATCTCTTTCTTTTTCTCTTTGTGACATTCCCTGTTTCTCTTTGTTCTATCACTCCTTTATTTATTCTTCCATTAATCGTTTTTTATTAATTGAGCTACTTCATGGCTTAAACATAGAAGGGTTTTTTTGTGAAGCGGCGTTATCTTTTGGAATTGTTGTTTGCTTATTCCTTTTTTTTGGTTGAAGGAAGTATTATACACATCTATAGACAGGTGAAGGTTATAATGTGTTTTTTAAGACAATGACATACCATTTTCATCATCCTTGTTTTTTGGGGAGTTATGCTTATGGTCAAAGATGAAGAAAGAACTCCCGAAAGAAGAGAGAACAAAGAGAAAGATGAAACTTGAATGAAATGCTAGCCTGCTATAATTTGACACAAAGGTAAATGAATTGTATGAACAAGGTGGATTGCGAAGAGGAAGTTTGATTGTCAAGGTGTGGAAGAAGAACCTGGATAAGACTTAGATGATAAGTTACTATAAGTGAGTAATGTACATAAGAAGAAAGTCTAAGGTGCGTGATGATTTTTGAATCTTTGGGTGTTTGTTTGTCTTGCCCAAAATACTCCTAATTTCTCTTTGGGTTCTAAATTTCAAGTTGGACTTACATGCCTACTATATGAAAGAAGAAGAAAGTCAAGTCTAACTAGAGATGCAGTAAAAGACTTGTGAAATGATTTTTCCTGAATTGAAATCCATACAGTCATCCTTACAAAGCTTGTTCTTCTAGTAAAAAGGTTGAGTGTAGAATATGATCTTATTTCGTAGATGACTCAAGAAAGAATCATAAGGAAAACTCTTGTGGTTTCTTGTGTCATCTCAAAAAACTAAATCCATTATGTATGTAGACCATTTTATTTTAGGAAATCTGATTGGAATTATGATCACTATTGATTTATGTGATTTATTGCTGGGGAGACAAGATATACAAGCATGGATGGATGTAAAATAGACTGCCTGTAGACTGTGTGTGAGAAGGAAAAGAAAGAATTTAGAGAAGAAGAAGAAAATAATGGGGATATGGATCTCTCAAAACTTGACTCTTTTGGCAAAGATTTGTTTAATCTTAAAAAAGATAAAGGATTGATTGAATTTGTTATGTACATACAGTCATTTATGACAAGCTTGCTCAAGTTTGGCCCGCAAGACCTGACCGAATTGGCGGGGAATTTGTTGCAAGCTTTTCTGAATGACTGTAGAAAAATTAGGATTTGTTGGGTTGTATATATGGAAGAAGAAGAGATAGTATTGGAATGTAGAATACTTTACGTAGGTTAGATTATAGAAAAGTGGAAATGCAGAGTGGGACAATGTTTAATTGAATCTCTTTAGATTGTAAAATAGTTTTGAAGGGAATATTTTCCAAAATTTGAATTTTTTTGGATCAACTTCATGAATTAGTAAAACATGAGGGCACGTTCACGTAAGCAATTTCTGGTGAGAAATTGTATTCTGAAAAATTTAAAGTGTCTATTTGGTGGTGCATGTTTCATTTTTGCATTACAAATTTACAAAATATGATTTCTAGTCAGAAATTCCTCAAGTGCACGCGCCCTGAGTGTTTGGTATATTAACTCATAAGAAATTAGAATTACCAAATCTGATTGAAAAGAATGCTTCCACATATATATATCTTGAGGAAAATTGAAGATGGTTTTTGTAACTTCAGAGTCAGGATTTACATATGTATGTTTACCACCATTAATTTTTGTGTTTCTGGGAGTCTCTTAAACTTGATGAGGTGTATAAGACTTACATATCAAGTCTAATGAAAAATCTCTATATAATATGATGTATTCTTTGAATATTAAACCCACAAATAATTCAAGAATTGTAAAGGAATTGACCAATATTTGAGCTACATATGGAAATCATGATGTGTGGGCTTATGATCCTTAATTAGTCTTTGGGTCATAGATGATGGAGCATACATCAAAACAGAGTTTTTGGAAGAAAATTGAAGATGCACCACAAGATCATGGAAGAAATGAGAGCGTATAATCTCAGTGACTTTCAAGTTCAAAGTGACTGCTTGTTGTGACTCTGAGGTGCACCAAGAGTCTGAAGATTCAAAAAAGGCTCTAAAAGATCCGACCCGATGTGGATCCCGTGCGGATCTTCCTTGTAAGTTGTGCCTCATAATTCACTCGGGGCTACTTGCCGCTCGCTGCCAAATCTTCCATAGACCATCGTTAACTATTTCTGACATCATTCATCATCAATTTCAATTCGAAGTATCTTTCCAAGGCTTCCTTGATTTAATACGTGGTCTGTATTGGTGAATGTCGGGACGTTTACCCGTGGGAAGAGCGGTGGCTGCGCTCGCTGTCTGTAGGTTTTACTTCTGATAAAAAGCAAATTCTGTGACCGTCTTTGAGGAACCTGACATGAACGACGATTCGATAAAGTTAGTGGACTGGGATACGGCGTGATGAGGGGTGAGCAATGAGAATCTGAATATCTTATTGGGAGTCGAAAAGAAACGATTGTTGATAATCATGATTTATGAGTGTAGCTGTCACTCCTTCGGATGGTCAGTATCGTTTTATTCGTCACCCTCGAGCATCCAGACTGACATACATACTTGTTTCGGCCATTCTAGAGGAGTTTTATAATGTAAGAAATCGATCTGTCTCTGGCAAACGATCCCGCGAATCAGGAATCACTTCACAATTGTCATGTCATTTACGCTGGTTTACGTGTCGGATTGTTTTTCCTATGATAGGGTCTCGCACCTGATTTGAAACGGAAAGTGGATGAAAGGAGAGCACAAAACGTTGATAGAGAACGACTCTCAAAGCTTCAGGTATGTGATCCCTGGGTGCTACCCGCTTCGATCCTTGTTGACTATTGCTCGGTCTTGTTCAACAAATTGTACTAGGCAGCGGCAGAGAATGATACGATTATTCGACGGACTGATCTGGGAAAATGATTAGCGGTAGGTGTTATAACCATATATGTGCCTATTCTCATCTTCGGCTTGTTCACGTGTTGTATAAAATCGAATGATATTGGAATATATCATTGACATACTTGATTACATAGTCTTCACTCTGCGATTCAAAGTCCAACGGATCGCAAGATATACATATCGAAGCTGATCATGAGCCTTACAAAAAGATAAGATAGAAGTGTCGCGATGATCTGGTAGGGATCGTCGATAGATATGCACCACGATGTCAACACAAGGCTACATGGCTCGTGGGGGTCACAACCTTGTATGTCTTATAGGCGCTGTAAAGCAAGAAATACTATGATAAGAAAGGGGGCTTTATTGGTCTTAACAAATCGAGGTGTGAATGTGTTCAACGTCTGTAAAATATTAACTTCCACTTTCTTTCTCTTGTGCTCTGATAGTGTCATATCAATATGGTTTTGAAATCGAATCTTTTTCAGTCAATCTTAAGGACACAAGAGGTTGAGTATAAAACATTTAGAGAGACACAAAGGATATGAACTACCTTGTGGATTGCAGTTCAATGTTTCTGATGGTTTCTGGCCTTTCGTCTAACTTACACAAATGGATACCAAGTGAATCACTGAAATATGAGCTCTGTTCTTGTGGTGAGCTATTGAACCCGGTGGTAGATCATGCTTTTGTGTGGTCAAGCCAGGCTGAGTGGCGATACGGCTGGTAACATACGTCGGGCCACTGTAGTTTCTATTTCATCTGTTGAAGTGATACAACGATGAGATGATCTTGGTGACTCTTTCATACTTTGATGGAGACATGAACATCAAATAAAATGGAGACGTGAGATGCCCATGGTCTGACTCTAGTGGAGCAAGAAGTAAAAGACATTTTGGCATAACTATATTATGAGGACTTTGCTTGAACATACATTCTCTAGTCTCTTGCTCATAAAGTCAAGTCAAACCAAACTGAAGGCGCAAATATCATCTTCTGCTGCAATTGACACCTTTGACAGTGCCATTTGATCCTTTCCTGGAATCTTCAACCCTCTTGAGCTCTTGGCACCATGTTGAACTGTTTAACCCGATGATAAGCATTGTGTGATTAATATGACCCAGATTAAATTCTATTGGAGTTTACAGGAAAAGCTACACTTCTCTGCCCCTGCTGATTCGGTCACATCCATGCCCTTGGATAAGGACGATGATGGCTTCAAGTTTGAGATCCTCAGGATGTCATAGGACTCAAATTGCTTGCTCGGCTTGGTTGCATCAAACATGGATCACTCAGTCTTTACGCTTTGTTATTGAAGAGGTCACAACTGTGGATCATAAACTTTCACATCAGGTTCAAGATAGCTAGATAAATTCGATTTCTCACCGAATTACACCAAGTAAATTCTTCTAGCCATAAAAACTGCAAGGAGCCAGCCACACATTTACAATCATAACATCCACATACGTATCTTTGTTTTGAGCAGTGCTGAAGTAGGTGTCTTGGTGCAGTCATTCCCAGGGGGGAAGCGCAAATACTGAATCCTTCATCAAGGAAGTATTTGTGTAATTATCTTTGCACACATTGAATGTTTTACACGACAAGTGTGCGGTTATCTATAATTGTGTAGCTCTTAAACAGCACAAGAGAACGTTTTGCATTAGAAGTGTGTTATACCTCGTATGAAGGAAACCACGGTTAACGGTCGATTTTTGGTGGCAAAGATCAGAGGAGGTATGGAGATGGGCACAAGGACAGAAGTTGCAATGCCTGCCTAACTCGATGGGCTTCTGCTTGAGACGAATCACTTCGGTGTGATGGATGGTGGTGCTTTGAGGTATGGGTATTCATTGAATTCATGTTATTAGACAGGTTCATGCTGCAATCCTGGCAGGTTAGGTTCAGCCTGGTGATGGTTATTTAAACCTAACTACCGCTTGAGGTGTAGTATCGCAGATTATGGTGCGACGGGGCACTAAGGCTTGGCATACGACTACCTCAAGACTCAACTTTCGACTCACTCACCTCAAGCGACCCCGACACAGTCTACGAGATGGCGAGTCTTCTCCCCTCAACTCTCTTTTTCGAACGTTCTTGCGTAGCAAAGAAACGGGGCCTGCCCAGAGAGCTGCGATGGAGATAGGCGTGCTGTTGTTGGTATTCCTTTCAGGTTACCCAACAAAGCCATCCACTAGTAGTGCACACGAGTGCCTACTATGTCTCAAGGCTTGCCTTGTCGACCTCAACCTTGAACCTGCTTCATTGGACATGCTGCTTGCGCTCGGATCTCTGAACGACTAATCCGTGATGCGTGACTCATGATCAACGAAGCGGCTCGGTGGCCTATTCTTCGTTCAGCTCTCATTAGCATGTGGCCCCTGTTTTGGGCCCTACGGAGTTGCCGACCATCACTTTATGCTATTCTAACCGCTCTCTTTTCACCGAATTCACAGGGTATCGACATCGTACATCACCATGTCAAAAAGGGGCACCGAACCGCCCCCCGATCTGAGGATCCCTACCTCATGCTCCTGGTCAAAGTTAGTGCTCCCCTCCGATTTGCACGGTTGCCCTTGGCTGACGTGGTATCCTTAGCTTTACCGTTTCTTGGCTCGTCGGACCGAAGGTACCTTCAACAAAGTTGTCCTTCGAAGACTTTACATGAGCAAGATGCACCGCCCTCCAATGTCACTTTCACGTATCTCATGTGCCATCAAGGACACCCGTAGGCGGCAACTACATTTCGCGACTGGAGTTATGAATTTTATCTGACACCCTGCTTCATTTTCTTCCTGACATTTAGCTGGAAAGACTGTCGCTCTCGTTGGTACCGTCACCGATGATGTCCGTCTCCTCGAGGTCCCCAAGCTTTCTATTGCTGCACTCCGTTTTACCAGCACTGCGCGTGCCCGAATCCTTGCAGCCGGTGGAGAATGCCTCACTTTCGATCAATTGGCACTCCGATACCCTACCGGATCCAACGTACTCTTGATCCGAGGAAAGAAGAACGCCCGTGAGGCCAACCGCCATTTCGGACACGGTCCTCACAAGAACAAGCGACCCTATGTTTTGTCCAAGGGACGCAAGTTCGGTCAGTTGCAATGTTTTGGGATACCTGTCACTGTCAACTTATCGCTAACATCCTTATGTTTCAATCTGTCTTGCAGAGAAGGGTCGTGGTCGTCGTCAATCCCGTGGTTTCAAGGTCTAAGCTGCTTATGCTGTGCTTTACTCACAGGACATCGTGTCATGTGCTCTACCATTACTTCTCCATATGGCTATGCAATCCTTCATGTCACCGTGTCACAGCTTGTATGTCTTGTCCGGCTCCTAATACAAAACAGATCTTGCCGAGTGAGTGGCAGTTATACCATACCAACTGCCTTTCCGCAACTCGTGATGTATCCTGAGTGCCATACCATTTCCACCATCTACAAGAGGGTTATTCATTCAGTCAGCATGGAGCCTCTTGGTACCCTGAAGGCCCCCCAGAAGCCCACAGAGCTAAGGCCTATCTATTGGCCAGCCCGCATGGTATCCAGGCCACCAACTACTCGCTCTTCAGTGCATGGTGGCCGCTCATCAGGCCTTGAGCGCCTGTTGTGTCTACCGCTGTCATATTTTGCTTTGAGAGGGGCTGTAAGCAAACTTAACTACTAAGGGTACTCAAAGGATCTACGTGGCGCTACATATGTAGCAAAACATATAAATATAGTTTTTTTTGGCGGGGAAAAAATCTACGTCTTGACATATGTGCCTGTAGCTTTGAGGACCCCTTTGTATATTTTTCCCGTTGTTGGCTGGCTGCTGGCATAATCTTTCCGTTGTCAGCTACATACAACATCATGCCTCGCGCTGGGCACAAGGTCGAACTCACTACAGAGCTCATTCGACTCTTAGCCAATATGTTGGGTATACTCTTTGCCACCGCCCAACCCCCATCTTACATCACCTTATGTTTTCTATGGTTATGGTCAGTTCTTTCTCTCTTTCTCTTTTGATTCATACTCTCCTTTACACTGATCTTTGATTTTTCATTTTTGATTGAATCTTAGAATGATTATCCAA
>KZ123334.1:0-20536 GCA_002157025.1 Melampsora abietis-canadensis | reverse complement strand
ACAACTATATAGGTGTACTTATGTCGCTTTGAGTACCCTAATTGTGACTTGTTTGCTTAGACTACGGGTGCCTTTCTACGATTAATGAGGAATGCGACCTTGCCAAGGCAAAGATAACTTTTGTGAGCTACAACCTGCTTAGAAAAAGGTACAGAATCACAAGAACAAATTGAAATGCTGTCTTCTTTGCCCTATATAAAAGGTACCATATTCCTTTACATCTTGATCACACATTATCCTTCAGCTTTTCCCGCTTCTGGCAAACTCCATCTCTGCTTGAATATCCTTTATATCATTTGAAAGCACCTCCTCTAGTATCACAACCTCGCATCCCATACTACCATCAGCAACTCATCTCAACGTCTTTCTCTACCCAATAATTCAAACAAGATGCACTCTCGATCCTCCTCGCCGTCTCTTTCCCAGGGTTCATTTGTACCCTGCCATGACGAGACTACTCTTGAGCCCATGTGTACAACCCGGTTTGAGTACGATGTTCCCTCTATGAATCATCAGGTGATAAGAGGTCAGTTAACTTTCGCTCATTTCTTACTGAGTTCAATTCGATTGGGCTGATTGTCTGATCTTGTTGGCATTTAGCATTTCGACCAATGCCAATTAGGCATCGAGTTGAGGCAGGGCGTCCATGTCGACAACGAAACACCTCGGTCGCTCAACTCATCGCCATGTTCGGCAACTTGAATGATCAAGAAGGGATGATGGTCAATACCTCAACATCCGCCCACAATGACACCTTTGCACGACGTCTCGCCCCCTTCTTTTCTAATGAATCCCATGCATGTGGTCAAACTATCGACACCGATTCTCCATCTGTGCCAGTGGTATCCTCATGGATTCCTCATCATATGATCGATTGGACGCGAGACGTGACTGTTAATGCATCCACCCTACCTAAATGGGAAACTCCGCAGCTCACTCGATCCACAACTTGCAACAACACTGATGTAGAAGAGAGTTGTAGAGAAACTAAACGTCGCAAGCTTCCCTCCGAACGTCGACAATTAGTGTTTGTTCCAAGAGACTCTGGTCGGATTGAATCGCATATATCGGGTGAAGATGAACCAAGGAAAAGGAGGAAGAGATGTGACGAAGTCTGAATTGCCTTGTGCCAGAGTTTGATGGTGAAAAGACCAATATTGTCAATCGGATTTGTTACTATTTGGAAGTCCGTTAAGAGGGTGAAAGGACTTGAAAGGTTTTGAACGATCAGGAGCAAAAGTTTGGCCCATGGGATTCTCATTTTCTTTATTCTTATTCTCACTCTCATTTATTTCTCTTTATTTTTTTCTTCTTTTGATCCTTATTCTCTTATTGTTTTGGTCACAATCAGATGCATGTAATAGTATATATCTTTGTGCTGAATGTGTAAAACTAGATCCTCAGCCTTGATTCAATCTCACATCTTCTTGTAGTTGCATGACCAATTTGATTCATCTTTCTTGCGCATCAACCTTCTCAATAACTACATGAAAAGTATCTTGGTCAGATATTTGACTCTTCACATGGACTATATCATAGTCCTTTGGGGAGGTTTCCAAAGGTGTGTTTGCTGAAAATGACATGTTTTCGCACGGTGAGCTACCCCCTCATGAGTGGCTCAAATCTTGGGGATAATGCTGTCTAATCTCCAGTGTGATAGGCCATAGGCCGCTTTGATTTCATCCAAGCTTACATCAGTTCAATAGAGAGAGCTGCCACAGCGATGCAAAACAAGGGAAGATTTAGCAAAATGTCTTGTATGGATCATTATCAGCTAGAGACTTATATATAAGATCAAACAGACAAAGCAATTTATATGCTTTAACTTAGACATTGAATCATATCGACAAAATCATTTTTCCCGTTTCCTTTCTCCCCGCTCAACTCCTTTTCTCGGCCAGTGTTGTTTAGGTGAAAACGTCTAAGGCAGACTTACATCACCTAAACCTTGACTTTAACATCACATAACAGGATGCCAACTGCTGACTTTGAACTTTTCATTAGTAGACGACCTTTATTACATTGAATCCTACTCATATTGACTAGCTTCTAACATTGATGAAAATGCAGCAGAGCGGATCAGACCCCTCACTTCCTTCTTCCTGACTGACGGCGTGCTTGCCTTCATTACACAATTCACATTTCTCAGCTTTGTCTTCCTTTGACTCCATCTTATCCGTCAGTATAAATTCCCAATCTCCCATCAAATCATCAATCACGTTCCGTTGAGTTAGAATAACTTCAAGACAGACCTCATAGTTTCCTCTTCACAGGATCAAAGCAATAAACAAAAACATGAGAACGTTTTTATCTTGTCTCATGGTTTTCGCACCTCTCTTTGTAATAGGAGGTCTAAGATCTAGAGGAGATACTTACGGAGATTGATCAAAGAAGAGCATTCAATCCCGAAAGATTCGAAGAGCTGCTTGGTGAAGACAAAGCAGATCGCGCTGTAAGCTGGATCAAGGATGGAGCAAGAGCAGAAGGACCTGGTATGTGCTTCAACCAACTCCTTGAAAAGCCTACCAAGTTTCTTTCTAAGGACTTAACATTCTTCACGTACAAATTCTTAAGAACACGTCGTCTTGGTCACAGATCTTGATGAGTTGAAAAAGCGTTACACAGAGCAATATGAAGTCTCGCAAGTGTCCAGTGAGGTACTGGCTAACTGGATCAAGGGACATCTAACCTCTATGGCAGAGAAGTCTAGTCCATCATCGGGTTCAACAACAAAAGACAAGGCCTTGAAAAAGAACTTGAAATTATGGAATCGGCCATGAGGGAAATCACACTCTACTTTTTACACAAATAAACCACATAAGTTTTTCTAGCTCACCAAACACAATGGATGTGATCATGATTTCACTTATTCAAGGTTTCGAACTGAGCTGATTCATCCTGAGTGTGATTTTCAATTCTATGCATGAATGTTTTCGTCTTCGAACCGGAGAAAAGTCATCTGCATCTATCAATTTGCCCAATACCATTAAACTCAACTGACATTATCTGGCATCTGACAATGATGAAGATATGAAATAGTAAATTGGTCATCTGACCATCTTCTTCACAATTTGACTCTGAGGAGCATGGTCTCAACACTTATCTTGAGGGTAGTGCGAACATCAAGAAGGTTCCTAGGGCTATAGTATGACACTGCTTTATAATGCAATGTCAGGATTAAATTGTGGCTAGAAGAGGGCATGGTTATCTCCATTTCGCATTACCAAAACTCCTCAAGCACGCGCTCTTGTTGTAATCAAATCCTCAGTCACTTTCCATTGAGTCATCTAGCAAGCTCAATCTTTATCACGTTGCTACCAATACTACCATCACCTTGATTTTCGCTCCACGACTCCACACGCCGTCCCTTCAAGTTCACATTCTCCTTTGAAATGGATCGCACGTTCAGTTATGGATAAGTTGACGGGATTTCAAAGCCAGCGATGCCTGCCATCGCCAAAGCTTGAGATCCTGCGAATCTCGTTTTTCGTCCTCAATTCATGCCCATAAATATTTTATAAGTCTCGTATGTAAAACATCCCTCCCGATCATTCATTGCCACCTGTGTTGTTTTTTGAGATGAGGTCATGTCCATTTCCCAGCAGGAAAAGGCACAAAACAGCGGGTGGGTAAAAATGCATAAATATGGTGATCACTTGTTTGCCGAGCAAAAAATCATACCACGGGTACCTTTCTATAATTGATGAAGAATGTGACCTTGCCAAGGCAAAGATAGCTTTTGTGAGTACAAGTTCAAGCCTCTTAGGAGAAAGGTACAGAACAGCACTAGCTTGATCGCCATGCTTGTTGTTCTGCCCTATATAAAGACCTTTACATCTTTATGCTCGGCACACATTCGTCTTTCCACTTTTCCTACGTCTCACAATTCTTCTACTATCAGAACTACATACTCAATTCGAATTAGCATCATCCACTCATCTCAATACATTTCTTTCTAACAAACCCAAAAAATCCCCTTTCGTACCAAACAAAGATGCACCCCCGATCCTCATCTCCTTCTCCTCTCCAGAGTTCAGTCTCACCCTCTCAAGACGAAACCAGTCTTGAACCCATGTGTGAAACCCCGACCGTTTGCAATGCACGCTCGGTGTACGATGAACATGTCTTGAGACGTCAGTGAACTTTCACTTACTTCTTCTTTACTTCGATCCAATTGGGCTAACAATCTGATCCTGTCGGGCAATAGCGTTCCGTCCAATGCCACTTAGGCATCGAATCGAAGATGAGACAAATTCAAGGCAACTCCGTACAAGGAATCCTTCAATCTCGCAGCTCATTAAGATGTTTGGCAACTTGACTGATGACGCAGGAATGGTTTCCACTTCTTATTCTTTCGGACACAACCCCGAGCCCCACTCACCATCACCATCACGTGTGGCACCTTTTCCGGTTCCCGACCATATGATTGATTGGACACACGATGTGATTCTAGATGCGTCTACCTTACCGATCTGGGGAGATACACAAACCAGCCGAAATCTTAATTTCACCGACATCTCGGAACGTCTTGTAAGTCAAGAAAGTGTAGAAGAGCATTGTAGAGGAACTAGACGTCGTAAGCGGACTTCGGAGTATCCTCAACTACAATTCATTCCAAGACACTCTGCTCGTACCACGTCACATACATCGGGTGACCAAACGAGCGTGGAGGAACCAAGGAAGAGAAGGAAGAGAGGCAATGAGGCCTGACTCTTCTCAATCTCGGTCGATGGTGGAAAGAGCATTGTCAAGAGATCTTTGAAGTAGCAGGCAGTTTGTTAAGGATGTGAAAAGTCTTTTGCCAGGTTTTGATGCATCATGATCAGGAATGAAAGCTTGGGTTATGGGATGGTCTTTTTCTTTTTCTTCATCTTTTTTTCTCACTATTCTTCTTCTCATTCTTCTCATCATTCTTATCCTTATCAATCCAGCTTTGTTTCTCAATCAGATGTGTATCTTAGAGTTGTAATCCAGTAATCAATTTAATTCATTTTTCTTGCATTTTCTTCAACACAGTGGTTCACAATTTACATGAAACGTAATCTGGTCAGATACTTGACCATTTACATGGTCCACAATCCATATGATACTGCTGAGAAATACAATCAATTCAATCATGAATCATGTTTATAGCATCTGCCATCTCAATACGAGTGATATCTTTTGCATCTATTATCTACCAATTTCATGACTTGCAAAATCATTTCTCACTACTCATACACTTAAACCCCCAAAACCAAATGAAAAACTTTCCATAATTTCCATATACGAAAACCTCATTTTATTCTCATTCTTCCGTTCAAAAAAAAATACAAAAAAATAATTAAATAAAAAAATCATCTCATAATTCACATCCGTTTCATTCTATTTTATTAACTACATTTCATTTCCCAATCTTTCTCTCATATCCTATCCCTCCTTTGCAAAAAAAATCTAATCGTCTACCTACCTACCTACCAATCAATCCATTAAACTGTCTTCCATTTAGATTTCCTCCAAATCCATCACCAAGAATTTCTAAAACGATTTCTTTCAAATACGTTTGAAACTCTTTCAATCGGTTTTCTTCCATTAAACTTTCTTGAATTTCTTCAATCTCAATATTCAATAATCTATCAATAATTTCAATCGACATCATCTTTCTTTCTTCTTTCTTTTTCGATTTTTGTTTCTAATAAAAAACCCAAACTCAGTAGATCAGTATCATAATGCAAAAAAACAGAGAGGTTGAACTTACAACCAAGTATTCCAACATGATCGTAAATGCATCTTCAATGAACCCGAACCTCAAAAAACAATCCACCAATCGATCCAAATGATCCACCCGATTCCTAAACCAATCCAACACCCAAATCGGCACCTTGACCCCTCCAATCCCAGTTTCCAATACCGATTCGACTACCACCAATCTTTCCTCAAGTCCTCCAAACCGATCTAAATAAAACTTCAATAACCACCAAGCTTTACTAATCAGATTCCCATCCAATTCATAAGCTTTTGAATCATTCAAAACCCATTCTCGATCAAACCCATCAGTTTCGATTTCTTCTAAATCTAAACTTAATCTACAACACGAATCACTTAGAGTCTTGAAAATCATCACTAAATCCTTAGATCCTAATCTAATGGATTTCTCAATTCCTTCTTTAATCTTTCCTTGGTTTATAAACATTGGGATGATGGTCGGTTCATCTAAGTATGATGGATTGATTAATTCGGGCGAGATTTGTTGGTTGAATTGATTCGATAACTCTAATCTAGATAAAGATAATGTGTATTCTTTTCTTAAATCACTCAAGGTTAAGATTTCTAAATCAACTGTATGTTTACTAAATTCATTCTCAGGTACATAATACGTCATCCTTCTTCTTTTACGTGGTAAGTTTGTATGTTTTGAAATCGGTTCTATTGTTGATGTACTTGGATAAGCTGTAGGTGCTTCGATCTGCGGTTTGGGACATGCCAGCGGAATCCAAGCGTGTTTGGCTGGAACTAAGGAAAGTGCATTGATGGCTGCTAAATAACTTTGACATTGCTGAGTCATTAGACATTGATATGCATCTCCACCTGCTCCTTTCATGGTCACTTCTCCGACCCGTTTGCCATGTTGGTACATTGCCATACCAGCTACGTCAAAAAATCAAAGTACGTTAGTTCCAAATCATATCATCTACAAAAAGCAAATCAACATACCACTGCGATAGTCTCCTTTGGTGATATGATAAGCATAAAGAACTTGATAATAGTTAGGTATTGACATAGGATCCGAGTTCCTGGCTCTGAACGAGATTGTCCTTTCAAATTCATTTTGAAGTCCTAAGAATGAGAACCTCAACAACTGATCAACTTCATTTGCTTCACACATACTGGACACCAAAGTTCTCAGACAATTATGTTTCCTAAACCAAAGAAGAGTACAAAACGTAAAGAAAGTTAGCAAAACTGAATTTCAAAATCCATCAAAAAGAAATACTGACACTTCAGTAGATGGAACAGATACTAAAGCCTGATACGCATCTTCCCACATTCTTAAATTCACAAAACCTTTGAACATCTTATTCCATAACTCTACAGACCTTCTTTCTTGCTCTTCTTTGTTCTCTTCTCCTTCTCCTTCATCATCATCATCATCATCAGTACAATTTAATGCAAGTTGACAAAACCTAGTAATGGCCAAATCTACACCAAATGGTTCGAGTATCGATACGATACATTCATAATATGATCTTAAATTCTGACCAGCTTCGGTTGGTAGGATTCGGACAAGACCACTTTGATCATCCAGTTGAAAATTTGGATCGTCTTTGAAAGAGTGTATACAAATGATCATAAAAGCCAAGATCAGTAAAGATTCAAATAGGCTTTCAAAGAGATGAGAAAATGAAAAACAAACTTACGAAGAGCAGAACTAGCTTTAACAAAACAACTTTCAGCATCTTCAACCTGACCCAACTCCAACAAACCCAAGCCTTTCAAAAACCACATCCCAGCCCCTAGATCAGGATAAAGTTCAATAAGTTCCAAAGATAAAGTATGAAGTCCAACTTTGATCAAGAAATCGATCAATTGAACGTTTTTAGGGAACGTATGAATCAATTTGAAGCTTTCTAATGCATCATTCGTCAGGTTTTCTAGATTGGTCAAGAGTCCAGTTTGGTTCAAAAAGATCGAAGCTGATTGAGTGATAGAAATTGAAAGCGTAGTATCAAGCGAGAACTCAGGTAAGAATTTAGTTAAAAGTAATGAACTGATCAAACAAATCGAAGAAGAAGGTTCAAGGTTTTCGAATCCACCTATCTCTAGGTTGGCACTAACATGTAAACTGGTTAATTTATTGACTAAATGATCTTCGATTTCTAATGCTAATTCTGATGAGATTTTAGAAGATTGTTGACTTATCCATCTTAAGACCATTACTTGATGAAATGTAAAAATAAATTTAGAAAAGATCGAATTGAAATCTTCAAAGTATTGTTCAATTTCTTCTTCTCCATAAATATAAAGTAAAAAGATTACTACATTCTTGGTGACTTGGTATCGTGTTTCGATCGAATTCATCAATAAATCTGTTAATAACATTTGACTTAAGATTGTAGGAGTTGCTAATCTACCGCTTGTGGGAGTCGCTTGATCTGACTCAGATTGTACTAATTCAGTGGTGGTAAGGATGTTCCAAATGAGATCTAATGTCAATGGAAGGTCTTTGATGGATCTAAGCTGTGTAGAGACTTTGATCTGTAATTCATCTTCAATAAATGGTTCTAACCTTCGACTAAACAAATCCTCAGCCATGTCGACGAACGAAAACTTGGAAGGTCTTCTTATAGTTTGTAAGAGTTCTTCTTCTAATGGTTTCACAACATCCATCGATGAGATTCCCGATAAAAGAGTTTTGATGGTATTGATCAGGTTAATCAAATCGATCCGGTTGTTGAGATTACTAAGAAGTGGATGGAATTTATCAATATCAGGTATTTGTTGTCGAAGCAAGATCGGTTCAAGGTTAGATTCTTCTTCCTTGGCGATTTGAAGCATCAAAGTAGTAGTATCGATCAAGACAGGTGCAGTAATCGAACGCCGACCAAAGACCAGGACCATCTGTCGATCTGAATCCACAGCAAGTTCAATAGGCCAAAGTGCAGATGCTCGACTCTCAGAACACATCGCCGCAAACTTTAACCACTCAATCCTCAATTTTCTATGAAAGACATCCATCATGGGTGATCCAGTGATACTGGAGATCTCTAAAGAAACATTTGAACCGACAATCGCACAAATCTTTTCTTCAAGACTTTCGAAATCGTTGGTTGAATCGATCATATCACCACCTCTTTCGGACAACAATTGTTCTTCATAAGTGGCCAGAGCATGTTCGAGTGTAGAAGGTGAATAATGACCCGGTTTGAAAAGATGATCAATGAATACTTCTGAAACACTCAAGTTGGAATGATTCGTGATCAATTCATCAAAATAAGTCGAATTCCAAGGTGTAGCACGATCAGGGGGAAGGATCGTCATCCAATCTGTTCTAGGTAATTCTTTCCAACTTCGCGTTTCGTGTAAAAGAGCGTATCTGATGATCCCTTCACCACCTACCTCATCATCCCAAACAGTCCAAAGTCCTAAAGGATTTTGTGAAGGTGATGTAGAATATTGATGAGAGAGATCGACGCGTGAGATTCGAAAATCGCGTAATTCACTGGTTGGTTGATTTGGAATTGATTGAAATCCGATTTGACAGTGCCGTTCTTCTAATAAGATCAAATTACTAAACCGATGATCACTTGTCATTGACATTCCATAAGTAATAAAACTTGGAGAATGGATTGAAGGAACAAAGACGACCAAGAAACCTTCATAAGTAGGATCATCACCTTCATCTGAATAAGCAAATCTAGCTAATGCTCTAGGTGCAGCTGGAAGTAAAGAAACATCTCGACGATCTTCATTGAGATTAGTTTGATTTGATATCGATTTACTTCCTAATGAAAGTTCTCTTAAACATTCACCACTAGCTAAACTCCAAACACGTAATTTCCTATCCCTACTAATGGTAAAAATCCAACCATCTTCACCACTTCCACCTGTAGTCACATGACTAGTAATCGAGATGGTAGAACTAGGAGTAGCTACCCATTCATGTGCTGAACTACTAATCGTTTTAGATGAGTTCCAAGTGGGTAATAAACCCCAGATGCCATTCCTTGTGCTCAGATTACTTGATTTCCATCCATATTGATCATCAATCCCTACTAATTTGCCCCATGAAAGATGTGTTAAAACACCATCTGTACAAGAGATCACTAAGTTATTCGAATCGATTCCATGATACAAAATCACCAATCGGTTAATGATCGCTTCTACTTCTATATCTGATGACCAATCTTCTTCAAATAATTCTGCATAAAATAAATGAGGTGCAGTGAATTTCAATCGATATAGAATTGATGCTTCAGTTAAGACTAAGATTATTAAACTGTTATCGTTTGGATCTGTGGTGAGATAAGGTGTTGGGATGATCTTATCACGAAATCTGAATTGAACTGGTGGATGACATCCTGATCTGTCTAAAGCTGAAAGACTTTCATCTTCATCATCTTCTGTTTCATCATCATCCTCTTCTTCTTCTTCGTCATCTTCGTCTCGATCGTGTTTTGATTTTGATCCTAATTTGACTGAACTTAACCATCTTAATTCTAATGAATAACCATCATTTAAGACTGAAGCTTTTATAAACCCATTTGAAGTGTTTGAAGGGAAATGAGTGATAGATTGAGATGAATGAGATGATTGAAATGATGAAGTGGTTGTTGTTGTTGTTGTTGAAGAAGAAGAAGATTGAATGGTATCAGGTATTTGATATTCGATTACTGATTCGAATGGAGGTCTTAATGAATCGATGAAAGTAGTGCTTGTACTTAAGTTTGAATAGCTCAGCATTTTCTGTTTGAGTTCTTGGTGGTTGAGTTGAGTTGATCGTTGTTGATTCGATCAAAACTTCAAACAAAAACCATACCCGTCAAAACTACAGTTTCAATAAATACATTTTCAAAAACAAAAAAACCCAACTTGAGAATACTCATCCTTCCTCAGATTTGTTTTCATGAGGCGGTGCTATGTACTTTGTTCTGTTCCTTCGTCCATCTCAGAAATTGTTTGCGTAGAACTTTATTTCGCAAATTTCACGAGGTTCGGATAAATTTTCCAACGTCAATTTGTAATTGATTCCATGCATGTCCATTGTCTGGTGTAGGTTAGAAAGTAGCGAGAAGAGCTGCGAGGGATCGAGGATCGTAAAACGTACACATTGTATCTTAGTAGGCGTTGGATGCACTGCCACATGAAGGTCAAAGATCGGTTGGTCAAAAGGTCATCCTACCTAAACCGACCCAATCGCAGCGGAGGAACTTGTATATATTAGATTTCCACCGGCCGTTTGGTTCAAATCAAATAGATTGACTTTCTCAGCGGTTATAAACAAGTTCACCACTGGTTTTTCTTGCAGAAATTTCCTCATATCCGCCCTCGCTCAACAACCGTCTTTTGATCAAAAAGCAGCTTGCCAAATTACTTTCAGAGCTTGGAAGCAATGTATGCGAGCAGTCATCGCAGCGCTTTCATGTTAGTATTTCCTAGGATTAACTAATCCCTATCCCGACACAAGCTCGGATGCGCACTTGAGAGATTTGCTTTTCAACGAGCCTATGGTGTACGAGAGGGTTGTTCAAGTGATGGTTTGAAGAAGAAGCACGGGGACAGGTAGGGGGAAAAGCTTGTAACATGTTACACATTCATTGAGTTTACTGGATTCTTTCAACTTCCAATGCCATCAACTCTTGTTGCAAAGGAAGATGAGCCAAAACATTTGAGCAAACTCTGATCCCTTTGATACTGTGATCAATCAACGACGGCACCAAACTCGACAACTTCAAATCGGCTATAAGGCCTTAACCTTTTGCATATATAGACTAAGCTCTCTTTAGCATTACTAGTATTCCTAATTAGTTTGGAGAAATTCTGTGAATTCCGATCTCCTTTGATTCCTCTGCTTATTATTGCTTGAATCTGACCCCTACTTCAAACTTGTGACTTTTGTTCAATCATCGCTCATTTATATCCTCACATCCTAGATCAGACTGATCGAACGAATCCTCTCTTCAACTCATATATCTTGCTTCATAAGACCTTTTCCCGCTACAAACGATGAAGAACTTCAACAACAGATCCACGTTCTCCCTCTCAAGTGCTTTCATTGGTCTCCTGATTGCTACCCATTCTTCTGCCACCGTCCTGATGTCTCGCCAGATGATCACCGCCCAAGCCAACACTCGCATGATGTCTGAAGGTTGTCCAAACCGTGGTGGTGCTCAAGCAGCCTGCTCAGTGATTTCAGGGGATTGGAACAGCAAGTCATATACCTGTCCCACAGTAGGCCGTGTTTCTTTCGCGAAAGTTCCAAATTTATAAACCTTTGATCATTATTCAACACACAAGTATTTCCTGACTGTGATCTCTTACCTTCTTTCTTCTAGACCACGATCTCGGCTGCGGCACTCATGACTGTTACTGATGCAATCCTCATTGACACTAAGGATGCTCAGAAAATCAAAGCTTTGCCAAGTTTCCCAACCACCTGTCAAGGTGAAAAATACTATGTTGATCATGGTACGTGAAAACTAATCTTGACGCATTCTTTTTAGTTTGATCGCAGACAAAGAGCTTGGTTCTAATCTTACGTGGTCTTTCTGTGTGTCTCTTGTGATCCCTTCGGTTTTCAGGTTCTTGGACTTTGTTCTACTCTGTCGCAACTACGTGTCAGTGCAAAGACAATGTCACTCCTGATTGCAATGCAGCAACTGGAATAAGTGAAAAAGCTTGTAACATTGCCCGGTAAGTTCAGATCTTTCTTTGTTGGTAACTCTTCTTGCCTTCATAATCAAGTCCCTTGATGTGATTCATTGCAATATTTGAAGACTAATTTTATCGTCGATTTTTACTCTTTTCAATTCGACACAATCAGCTTTGACCTTTGTGGGTTAGTTGAAAAGGATAATCCATCAACGCCTTGTACCGCTGCATAAATCTTTATGTACACCGAATATAAAGACAAACACACGTAAATGTCTTTTGAACATTCGGCCAATCCTATCATCATACCGACTTTTATGAAGACTCAAGTTTTCTGATATCAACTTGCCTATTATGCTACATCTTTTGTGTCTGAAGATGTGTTTCTATATGTATGTGTGCCAGAATTCAAAAAAATGTCATAGTTGAAGTTGCTTGATTTGAAATCTCAATAGTAAATGTATTTCATCACTCTTTCAACGCAAGAAAACTAGACTTCTGTCTATCACATTGAGTCACTAAAAGTGGATTCAGGCTTGTGTCCATACATCCTTATATATGCAGACTCAAGGTCCCAGATATTTCGTGTATCCTTGCCTGGAGATATTGAGATGATAAGTTCAAAGAAAGTGAGACCTACAAAGCATCATGTGACATCATGAACCACTTCTAGGACTCCTGGTCTTTGAACACGAGTCACCCTCAAGAGAAGAACAATACAACTTTATTCAAATACCACTGCTGTGTACTTTGTAATCAGCCAAGACGTGTTGAGTCAAACCTTGTTGTGCAAATAGCTATAGTAAGACCCTGACCACGCTGAAAAATAAATCACTTAGAAAACGAGATATCAACCCAATAGCATAGAGCTCAAACGTACTCTCTCTTTGTCTGATTTGTACTTTTTGGAGATCAAAATCTTCATAGTGATTTAGTACAAATATTTCCTCTCCATACTCATAAAGAAATCCTCAGTGAAATGAAACATATAAGAAGGGAAATCTGTCCAATCAAAGAGAGTAATTTCATTTGACAATAATCAACTAAATCCTAGGTAAAACCCAAGAAAATCTTTCAACAAGAATCTGCTTCTTGCAACATTTACCAATTAACTGGTTTGCACCAAGTTTGAACTTGGTTGTTGAACTTTGAAGCTAAAGAGCTTCATTGATGATCATCTCATTCGTGTATCTCTTATTGCACAGATATCAAGATGGAATTTTAAGAGACTCTTCAAAGGAGAAGGAATCTAAATCTAAGTAGAAATTCTCAGCTCAAAAACAAATTATAATAAGAATCCAGAGAGGAGGCCATCTACAAGCTGCAAATGTTAGAGCGCTACGCGTGGAGACCTTTACAAGGCGTTCAACACAACCAAAACTGAACTCCAGCTGTTTTTTGTACTTTGCAAAAGTCCCTTTTGAGAAAGACCAATGGAGGCTGAGCTTTAATTGTGGGATATAAACATGGAATCCGAGTTTTTTGCTGGATTCTCAGTTTGTACTTTTTGGCTGTAGTTTGGAAACTGGGAATCTGGGCGACTTTTCAAACTACAGCCAAAAAGTTTGAACTGGGAATCCAGGAAAAAATCCGGATTTTATGTTTGTATCCCATAGCTGTTGCAACCTCTGGGGCTGGTTGAGCCAAGTATTCAACTAAGAACAAAACTTGAAGCCTTAATTGATAGTGCTCTGATGGGTCTAAATACTGGGCCATGAGGTCTCATGTGTTTTGTTTATTCCTCAAGAAACTGTCAGTCTGTGATGAGACTAACTCAGGTACGTAGCCAAAGCTGCATACACCTCTACAATTTTCAACCTTTTGGACTATGCTTCTGCAGTAAAGTTTTTGTGAATTCTTTGAGGTGATCTCTTTAGTCTTAAGAAAACTTCGGGCAGTTGATAAACTGAAAGCTGAAGCCAATCAAATAGAATGGACACAAACGCTAAAGAACCTGAAGGATTCTACGTTTTGTTGATTTTTAGCAAGTTATGTCGCAGATGGTGTCAATGAGATCTGTGAGAAGATGTAGTGCGTCGCGATCGACCTCAAACTTCGTGCTATTGCTACAGGGTAGCGCAAGATCCGATTTGAGTATTGCGAGGTTGATGGTCAGAGGAGTAGAAGAAGTGAATATTGCTGACAGGCTTGTCCCATACAAACTTCTTAAAAACTGACGAATACTTGATTTTGATGGGTTCAAACACAACCGAGATCAAGTCTTCCCGCTACTTTCGTTCCTCAACCTGTTCCAGCGGACCACAAGAGATTATCTGTCAGTCATTAACTTCACCGAGAGCCAAAGAAGTGCAATTTTAATGTTCTCACCATGATGATATGATACCTATGGGACCGAATAGGTCAGGAGCAGATCTCTCTCCTGGCTAAAATTGGAACAACTGCTCACCCAAAGTTTGTCTTCACCGGTGGATCGGTATAGATAGGCGAGGACACCGTGGATGGAGTCAAGAGAAAAGCTGCTTCTTGAAATGGACCGACCATAGAGCCACTGCACACAATATCTGACTTCGTTAGTGAGTTCTTACACAACCTTACACCCGTGCTACTTACCGAGTCATCCAGCCCAAAGAGCCACCATTCCGGGCTTTGTCTTCGCTCAGCTCTGCGGCCACTTTGTCAAACCCAACGCCAGCCTTCAGACGAGTGATCGCTTCTAAAGCTGTAGATTGTTTTGTGCACAAAATGTGGCGTACCTACAAAGTCCATTTTCATCAATTTCAACAAAGTCTTCATCGAAATAGAATTCTTCACACTCACTTTGAGACTATTGGCTGGTTTCAACTTGGTACTTTCTGTGGCAGGATTTGATCAGCGTGCGAGATAGTCTTACACGGTGCTTAGGTGATATGTGGGTCGGGCTCACCTGATCCGGCATCCTTGTTTGATCCTCCAGTCTTTTTTGAGGAAGGGGCCATGTTTTTAAATACCTTCAAATGATGATCAAGTCGTCGTCTCTGACAATCCCGGAGCAATCCGGTACGAGAATGAAGAGAGCATGGTCCGGTCCGGATATACCACGATCGGCCCGAGGAGTCGCCAGGGACCTGTGTCATACTCGACCCTGACTCTCAACGATCTCGCTGAGACATTTCTTCCCTCTCGAATCAAAGGTTTGGTCGAATATGTAGCACCTCAACCACCGCTTTCTTTCTTGATATCCTCGGTGGCTCGAAGCCCCCCACCCTAATCCATCTCCCCAACCAGTCTCTGATGTGTCAAAGTAGGCCACAATGTGGTGCTTCTGACAGTCTGTGGATGGAGCATACCCACTGCAACCCTTGATACACGAAACTTTACAGATCGAGAACATGGAGACTAACGTGGCTCAAATGGCCTTGAGATTTATGGATAGTTTGATTCTGAAGGCAAATTGGCCCAGAGTTCGGAAGTTATCGATCAAAGTACTTGGCTCGATGCTTTGCTTGTATGTTTAAGAAATCGTGGGAACTGGGAGCTTTCGAGTGCTGAGATGTAGGAGAAGTAGTATCGGCTGAACTAAGTCGCGTTATGAAGGCCTTTTTTCTCTGGCGTTAGAGACTATCATCTGGATGCAATGTCTCTGACTCTTATTCTGAATCGTTTACGAGCTATGCAAGCAATGTATCATGACACTTCTGAGCTCTTCCTGAAGGTGATGAGGTTATCCAAGAGCCCTAGGCTCGGTCATATTTGTGTCTTGTCTTTACCCCAAGAGCGCACACCTCACCCTGTTCTCACAAGAATCATCATCTTCGATCATTTCTACTCTCATTCTGCTCATTCTTTATCCAACCTCTCGTTCGTTAGGGTCTTTGGAAAACTGGATTCTGTCACCCTATTTTATTAAAACCTCCTCAAAAGTTTACCCCACCGCTGTCCTTTCTCAGCTTAGGGGGGTGCGACTCAATATTTATAACATCGTTCCCGCTCAAAGTTCTTTGATCCTAGGGCAGATTGCGTTTTCAATTGTGTAAGCCTTGTAGCTGATCACATTTCGGGACTGTTTGCTAATCGCACCTCGGTGCCATGGCTTCCATTCAGATTGATCCTCACTAGGTTTTACTGTCGAGCTTGTATACAATTGAATAAGTGGCAAGGAATATCAATAAAAGACAACAGCATGCGTGTGTCACGCGCGTTTACTCTTCCGCTCGGCTTTCTCGTTGGATATGCCATCGATTCTACCAAGACGATGGAACTATTCCATGACGGGCAAGAGATCGCGGAACTTTCGCGCACTCAGGTTGCCTCCAAAACTTCGGCAATTGACCTAAATGGAATCGACCGATTTAATTGTCTCCATCGTAGAGGCCTAGCCGCAGGACGCGTGACTTTAAGACGCCGATGTCAAACCCCGCTGTCAGAAGGCTTCGAACATGCACATCAAAGTCCACATGCAGATAAACCACCTGATAGCGGACTCAACACTGGAAGAGACAAACCTGCCACACCTCCCGATAAATTCGTGGAAACTGATCCTGGATTCGAAGTGCGATCTTTCACATCTTTCTGATTTTCTTTGTACAGCCGACTTATCTTTCTTGGTCTATCATCTCTAGATGGGTATAACAAGATTTTTTCGAGCAGTCAAGGAAGCCTTTGCAAAAATGAAGAATACTTTCAACCGTGATAAAGTACCACGTCCCGTCAACGGTACGCCGAATGTCTCTTTTTTCTAGAAGGCCTTCACTAATGAAATTCTTCCTTCAGATGAGTCCGTACCTGCACTTGCTGAAAAGGATACACAGATACCAGGTAAGGCCTTTTCTAGATACAAGCTCACGCTAGTTCCTTTCTTTTACATCAACTCTCGCTGACCATCTTTGGAATTTTTGCGATAATAGTCGGACCACCCAAGGTCTGTATCAGTAACTCCAGCTTTATCTCACCTTGTGAAGCTGAAACTCGAGCCGTCTACCTTCAATTATTTGCTTCAATATTGTTGACATATTTCTTTATCTCACATTACAGAAGGTCTGGCAGAAGATCTATGGAGGTTTACTCCGCTTCTTCGACGTTATAACTAAAGATAGAGCGCCTGACGGAGTCTTAATGGCTAGCGGCAAAAAAGGTGAATCTCAAATGCCAGTTTTCGCAGCCGAGTTCCTATAGTACTGGAAGTCATCATCTCTGACAGGTCTGTATCTTTGTCACATCCGATCGCCCAGGTACAATTCCTCATTGGGCGATTTCAAAATACACGGTGCCTTGGAAAGAGATGGAAAAGTCTGTAGCTGAAATGCAGGCTGGTCTCAGGTCCAGTGAGTGGTTGTCTTTGTTCTTCACTTGAAGCGACCATTTGCGACTCGGAAGCACATTCACTATCTCTTATTCAACCATACATGTCGTCGTTTCTTCCGTAGTGACTTTGGAAGCGCTAAGCACACAAATGCACAGCTCACAAGATAGCGAGATTGCCGGATTAGGTCTTAAACTCTTGGCCAACCCCACTGAAGCCGGAAGTGAGATCATAAGATGGGCCGGGAACGTACTCTCCCACTTGCCCCAACCCGATGCTCCTATGCAAGACCTTATGCGAGAAAAGCTGGTAGTCAGTGTAAAGGCCCTTTACGTTTACGCAAACGGGCCCTCAGAGTCCTTGAACACTGAAAGAGCTCGTTTTTCCCTGGAAATCGAGAACAAAGCATACAACAATGATCCAAGTCGTGCAGGACAAGGAATAGCTAAATATATTGGAGCAGCTTCTAAACTCATTGATCATAAGCCGAAACTTCCTCCCGTCGACCCCAAAATCCAGGCGAAACTTGTCTATGGTCAGTTGATTTCAAAAACTACCGTCTGCGAACTTGATGCTCTGACCAATGATATCCTACACCAGTCAACCGAGAGGAGCTTTATCAAAAACTCAAATCCCGGGTTGAGCAAGGACTTGAGATGCCAAAGGATATTGATAGCATCATTGACTTGTCGACACAGTCTATCGAGGACGCGAGGTATAGATTTACTGCAACGCACCCTATCGCGCAAGAGAAATTAGCAGAAATCGACAAGAACGCAGACTGGGGACTTCAAACGCTTTTTTACCTCTTCCTAAATGATAATGATCATGCCGCCGAAACCATAGAGCTACTTTATCAAGAATGGATGAGGGCGGAGGCACACATTTCGAGTGGATTCGGCAAAGAATTGGCGACTGCGCATAATCTAATAAAGCGCGCCAAGTCAGCAGACTGGATGGCTAAAACACAAAGGATCGCGATAGCAAATCGTCTTGCGAAACGTTAGTCTCTGAAGCATCTTTCTCTTGTCCATCTGTTTTTCCACCCTTTTCACATGGGAGATACAGTCATAACCCAGTACAGGGTGGAGACTCCTTGCCTATCATAATCTGCTGGCTTGAAGGTTGCTAACATGTACGACCTGTTGAATTTCCCTACTCAACACTCAGTTCAACCCACGGACTGGTTAGGCCAATTTGCGAAAAGTTCATCGCCTCAGGTCAAACAGGAATTTTACAAGATGATACAGGTATCACAACATACACAGTCACCATATGACCTTTTCAAAGACGTCATCATTTGGGCAGGCAAGAAGATTGATCCACTTGAACAGACTACGAGACACAACCAAAATGATATCATTTTGGCTCTTGAAACACTCTTCACTCACGCTTGGAGTGAAGACGAGGCAACGGCTCAGCTTGCGAGATCACAACTGACGCAAGCTATGGCTCACACCTCAGAGGAACATGATGCTGTTACTACCGCACTCACGAAGCAAACATACGAAATCATCACAAAGGCAGAAAGACGTCCCAGCTGGGTTGGGTTTAAAGAAGCATTGGACGATAAGACCAAACCAGTTTTAGCGTATCCGGTATCACCCCGTCCCGAACCTCTATCGCCCTCCTCTTCATCCCCGCGTGCTGAATGAGCCAGGTTGTAAAAAAAGAGCTCATGATGCCAAGCTTCACTTCGAGTGCATACCTATCTCTATATTTTGTATCTATTTTTTGATTCGTCTCTGATGATTATTGCATGTTATCTGATACTTTTGGGATTGTTGGGTGCTGCTAAGTACACATTCATTTTGCTGGACTTCGTGCCAATCTGTTTACACAGAATTGCTTTGATGATAAGCGTTGAGTGTCCCCTCTAGTTGTACTTACATTGTACATACTAGTTCAGCTTCGGTGGCAAGTAAGCAGCGTAGGGTGTTATTATGTTCCAGCTTTGACACAACATATCACCATGTGAGCCGCATGTGGGCGCCCGCACTGGCTACCAAAACTTACCAACAATCACCAGAGATCACCACGCGAGATGGGGTTTTGATCTGTTGGGCATCTCACCACCACACTTGGTACTGCAGCTTAAAAGGTATTGCGACTTCACCGCAAGATGCGGATTTCACAACAGAAAGGCTCCAAAGATGGCAATTTGATATTACATTCAAACAAGACCGACATTAATTACATTTTACATGGTACGTGGCAAACAAAAATCATGTGTATCTCAGAGTTCATAAACTCATGACCTTCAACGGTCGATGAATCTGTAGGAATGCGAAAGGGAAGAAAATGTTAGTTCGCCTGAGCCATAGAAAGTCGAGCATTTGTAACGAATGGTGGAGGTAGTTGAAAGGGATCAGTAGGATCAATTGGAAATATATAAACGACTTGTGTCATCTTTGAGCTGATGTATATCTAGCCTCTATGGATGTTAACGATTCTTCATCATGAAGCATTTACGACGTGAAAGGCTATAACAGGACCATCTATGGAAGCTTACCTGAAGGCCATGGTATGATTATCGAACCTGGATGGGTGATGGTTGGGCGCGATGGGGAATTGTCGTTGCGTGTGGACGAGTGTGGTGTTTCGAATTTCAATAAGACCTGTCTCATCAAGTTAGCCCTAGAGTCCACTGAATTTGTGATCTGTGACATGACCTGGTGGTTAGGTTTGATCATATTTCATGAAGTGGAAGCCTGAAGGTGACGAGCTGTGTCGAGTGACGTCATCACTGGGGTATCACCGTCAGTTTGAGTGGTTGACTTGGTGCCGACGTATTTTTGAGCGTTGATCGTGATATCGATTCCGTTGTCACTGAGCCAAAAGTTGCCTTCCGACGATTGTACAATTACCGTGATCGATTTCTACTTTCCTTGACACGTCAATGCAAACTTGGCTATGATGTGTTAGAAGGACTCGAGTAAATTTACGAAG
>KZ123330.1:0-14918 GCA_002157025.1 Melampsora abietis-canadensis | reverse complement strand
AATCGACAGTATATATACCCATCCTTCTACGACTACGATCTACCACAACACGAAATACACAAATCTCAATTCTTGCTCTTCTCTTTTGGAAAAATGTTAAAATTCTGTTTAAATATCTCCTCTATACTCATGTTCTTGTGGATTAATAGCCTGACGGTGACGATCGTAAATGCTGCAATTATGGTGTGCGACATAGGGTTCGCCAAAAACCAAGATGGCAGTGGAGGTATGTGAATTCATGCGTATATTCTTGGCTTTTGAACTTCATCATGTTCTACACCTAATGTTAACCTTCACATGTTTGGTGATCTCTCACATTGAAAGAATGTAAGATATTTGGAACATATGATACGGTTACATATAACTGTGATTATAAGACATGCTGGAATAAAGGTAAGTGTTTCTCAAACAAACATCATTGCGTTGGATATTTCATCTCATTCGGAAGACGATTCCGGACATCTATATCATATGTATAATCTTAGGCCATCAGTGGGTTCTGAGAACAGGCTGCCGACTCGCCGGTAGTAAGGGTACGAGCAATCAGCAATGTAGTGAATACTTCGCCTCAGGACAGACACTTAGTCAGTACCTTCAGTATTGAGCCTTTCCATTCTCATAAAGAGTCTAAATTGAACTTTATTCTTTCCCACTGAATCTTTGTTCAGCTTGTAAGAACCCCTCCGGTGTACCGTACACATGCGATCTTGGGTCTGATTGGATGGGTCAGTCATTTTTTGTCATCAATTAAAAGCTTACTTAACTGACAAGAGTGTGTTTTGGGTTAGAATGTGAGGAGTCAACTTGTAAGCTAAAGCCAGTATCGTAGATCCGGCGAAAAAAAGAATGCTTGGGCATCTCGTCACTCGGCTATCACTTTTAACAGCACAGTAGTAAACCCGGATTCTTCGAGGATTATGCAATCAATATGTTTCCTTGGAAAAATTCCTACTTCATAACTCACAAGAATAGGCTAACTCTTTGACTTTGTCGGGATCTGTGTCAATGGCTTTTTGATTGATACGCTGGCATCTATCCTGTTAGAAATTGTTTCACATTGGGCTTGATATCATTCTTATAAAACTTGCGCTTGTCATTGACTACACAACATCATGTACTATTTTTCTTCAATTCAGGAAGCCTTATTTGTCTCTTGTGCCATTCCAGGAGTCAAGACTTGTCTCCAAGATCCTCTTGACTCTCACAACCTGATCATTGCTAACGTCTTGTATCTGAACCTGAGCGCAAGTTATTTTGAGTGTGCATTTGGAAAAAGTTTAAGTGGGATGATGGCACCCAAATAGTTGAAGAGACCCTCATCTTAGAGTACATGATGGCAGAGGGCAGTTGAACGATGTCCCTTCTAGAAGCTGTGGCAGAGGTTTTGGAGATTTTTGGCGAGAGTACATGTTCATTTTCTTCATTCACTCATTGATCTTTCACGTTATGTAAGCTGTAATTCATTTCGGTCAAAGATATTGCACTCAAGTTTATCATGAAAATATTGAAGACCAAATCATCTGATATCCAATGCAGTAATTTTCTGATACCCTCTTCATTACTAAACAGACAGGTTGCATAATGTTTACAAATTTTGAATTCTTTCATATGCAAGTGAAATAAAAAAAGTTCCTGATTCAAAAAATGATGAATTATGGTAAACAAATCAATTAGGTCTTAGAACAGGATTCGTTTGACCATCCGGAGTTTTTCGACAAGCATCACCCAAGATACAAGTGACTTGAGTATCTTGATGAAATACTAAAGCTCCACCTACACGTGGCTCAAAGAGACAATCCATAAACCTTTCATAACAAGTAACATATTCTGGTCCAGGATTCGATTTTAAAAAGGATTGATGTAATGCCTTTACTTTTTGAAAATAATTTGGATCGGTTGTGTTGAGGTTTTGGAGCTCGGAAGCTTCGATTTGTGCTGCGATTGTGGAGGGTAAGAATCCATAGACCTGTAAGCAGGAAAGTAGGATACCTCGTAAGTTTGTATGGAAATTCCATTGTTGATTCTTGATGAAGGCCTGTTCCTTATCCTAAGAGCTTTGACTTACCTGTTGAGTATAGCCGTAGATGATTTCTCGGACTGATGCTGGCGGTCCATCAGGCTATCCAAGACAATGAGCAGGAAGTAATCAAAGGCGTAAGTGTGCTATAGTGATACTTTGAATACTCACGCGTACTAGAAGAGAAACAGAGCTCACCTTTTGAAGACAGAGCGCGGCCGAGGCTTTACGAGCTGCAATTTTGGGATCAGGAATTGCTATGATGGTATCAAGACAATCTGCAATTTTGTACGCATATGTCACCTATTCCAAACCCAACATCACGCAAGCTCCAAGCATGATCAGTATCACCATCAGAAGATAGGATGGTCAGATGAATTAAAATTCAAACCTGATTTCCAGAATTAGAGGCTACAATTGAGCTGATTGTAGCTGTGATAGCTTTACGGAAAAACAGATCCTCTGGGAATTTAGATATCTTGGCTGCAAGGTAACTTGCTGAAATCTCATGAATCGACTCTAATAAGTTTGGGATGACGTAACCCACGAACTTCGTTATTCCAGTGATGGAATCCAGATCAAAATCAGATCAGTTGCAATCACGATGGAAATTGAGAGTATGTAGAGATCACCTGATTAGTGATTGAAAGATATAAAGTCTTCAGATCACGATAAACAGAACTAGATTTATTAGGGTTCCGATTACATTCTTCAGTCTTTTTGAGACGCTCAGCATAAGTGATAGGAGAATAAGCTGTCTCCATAAAACATTGCTGAGCATCATTGAGAGCTTGTACAAGTTCACCGCTAACTGAACTTTGAACACTCCTGATAGCTTGATCAATCGAATCGTAAAATGCAGCTTCACCTGGTATAACTGTTTTGAAACTCGGATTTAATGCTTTTGTGGTGAGGGTGAGAATATTTTTAGGAATGATCCCTCCACCGTAATTTTTGAGTACGCTGTCCATGATCTGTAAACACCGTGATGTATGATTTTGTTTTACAACAATTTAAGTGAAGTATTTGATAGATAGCCATTTACTAACAAAGCATGGGAGGTATGAAAACTTACGTCAGAAACACCAGTTATGGACATCCCATTCTGCAGCCCCCAAAATCATACGTCAGTTTTACTTCTTTACCTGCACTCAAGACAAAAATTAACAGGAAAGAAATGATTCTTCAGCGATTTTTTCCAACTTACCACTACACAGCTCTCTCCATCATGTAAACCACCTTGCTGAACTAGCTGAGTAAGGCAATTCTTTAGATCCATAAACCGTAAGGCTCCATCAGTCGATGACAAGAGTCGATCAGTGACTTCATTAACGCTCTCCAGAGTCTCATTGATCGAGTTTGACATAGATTGCAGTCTATCAGTTGAAGGACTTGTCGAATTGGCTCCTATCCCTTGATCGAGATGATATGAAAGGGCTATAGTTCCCGCAAGTTCGTGCAATGTCAGCACCAATTTTTAAAAGAGAATATCCTAAGCTTGGCTAAATTACGAATGAAAAGCCTACCTCCTTTGACGATTTCTTGGAATAAACGTGCAGTTTCTTCTGCAGATTGTGTTGTGGAGTTGAATGAGAATGAAGATGAGTTTCTGCTTTGAATGATAGATGCAAATGCGTCAATGACAGCATGTGCATCTTTCTTCAACTGTAAGGCTGGTGCTGATGCTGAGAATCGGAATATGTCTGTAGAATTCGCATGTGGAGCTCGAGTGTTGTCTTCTATGATTGATGAGCTTGTTGATGATGATATTGAAGTAAGTGTGCCAATGATAAGTAGTGATTTGAACATAACCATTTTTGGCGATTTGTTCTGTTTTGTTAAAAAGAAGGTTGGCTTTTTATTCTGATAAGAATGTGTTCCAAATGAGTGATGTCGAATCGATTAATGAGATCCGATGGGTTTTTTTGTGTTTTCTTCTGCTTATTCCAATGTTTATCAAAGGGTTTGGGTATCGGAAATAAATGATCACCTGAGACTAACCTCTACATGAGATTGTGTTCAACTTAGAGGGAAGGGAACTCCAAGACGAACAAATGAAGGAAGTCTTTGGGGGTTAAAATCATTTACAAGATGTAGTTTGATTGTGAAACTTATAAGGGGCTGCGACGCGTGCCAGCTTGTCTCAACTCGCAGTGGAAGTCCATCTGTTGCCACAGTCATCTCTTGATAACATGCAGTAGAACTGATTTCGCTCACACATTTTCTTAACATTTGGGTGGTGCTTTGAGGACGATAGTCAGGGAACTACGGTCTGGATGAGTGAGCACCATCCTAGGCTGTCTTCTGTGCCGTAGCGAGGTGGCTTTCCCAAGTTTTATATGTATGCCTTCTGCTCAGCTTACTCCCAGACCCAAGAGGTGGTTTGTTTTTGAGATGGGCGCGAAAAGCACATTTGTCCTTCGCTAAATCATCATCACGCGATCAATATGATGCAAATCTTTGATACATTGATTCATTTCCATTTCCAGATGCCATGTGTCTTTGGATATTGATTGAAATATCTTAACACTTCCTCCTGTCTGCATATAATTCGAGGGTATCAGGTTGCCATCAACTTATCGAAGATATTTAGTGAATTGAATGCGAGATAGAGTGGTCGCTTGAAAGTGGTCAAGAAGTGACTGACCGTCTCCTGCGCTGGATGCTATGCCAGCAATCAAGGTCAAATTTTAAGTTTAAGACACCTTAGACCAATTCGCTCAGACAAACAATCGACGTCATTTCTACGTATGTATCTCTCTCATCACCAGGTCAACTTACTGATTTGGTCAACAACTCTCAACTCACAAAACCTTCCTTTACCTTCCTTCTCTCTTTCAATCAACAGCTTTCTTCACCATCAACCCTTTATCAATCGATCAGGTTATCAAACATCTCAGATCTATTCATTCAATTCATAACGAGTAAGTCACGATTGTGATCTTAGATCGCATCATGTCGACTGTTTACCCTTATCGGGCTCGGGCGATGATGAGGTTCAAGGCTCAGGATGGTCAGTTCGTATTATCGCCAGATCAGGTTGTTACTGTTACTGCTACAACAGACGAAGATGGGGATTGGGTTAATGTCGAAAATGATGAAGGACAATCAGGATCTGTGCCATCTGGGTTTTTGGTTGCGATCGAGGGACAGGTCAAGGAAGCTGATGAGAAAGACCAGTCTATTGCTACATCAGTGGTCGAATCAGCTGCAGAATCTGTTGAGCTTTCCTCTACGAAAGCTTCAGCTCCTTCTCGTAAGCTTCATTTTACTCACATCTATGTATATAGTGCCTTTGAAACCGCAATGGCTCACATGTGTCTCCCGATGAGGACATTTGATAGAACCTGAGGCGGTGCTGAGCAATCCTTCGAAGCCTTCTACTGAGAATGAACTCACAGACGAGACCTCGACTATCCCAAGTAATGCATCTGCTGAACAACATTCCGTTCCACTAAATGCAGGATCACCAGACCCAGCAGGCAGTGCTCTAACCTCATCAAAGCCAGAAGAAGTTGCTCCAACTCCATCAACTTTGCCACCGCCACCACCACCTACAAAACCCAATGCGCTTCGTGATCGAATAGCAATGTTCAATAAAGCCCCTTCCGCCCCTCAGCCTACTGCACCTGGTTCTCTCCGTCCCAAACCTCCGTTAGCTCGAAAACCATTGAACATGCCCCCTCCAGCTCCTGCAGTAGCCGTAAGCGACGGAAAGGACGATACTCCTACTACAGTTGAAGGAAGTTCATCTCAGTCCAATGCACCCGCCGGCATGTCTGCGGCAGACGCTGAAGAATCAGTTCGTGCCGGAGGTTCACTGAAAGATCGCATCAGACTCCTACAACAACAGCAACAAGCAAGTGAGACTTCCGAAGCAACACCATCGACGGCTCCCAAACCAAAACGGGAATGGAAGCGACCAGTAGCGCCTCCATCAGCTGACGATCTACCTCCTATCTTGGGGATGAAGCCTCCGATGCCAGCTCGTCTTCCGTCCAGAGAATCTGATGCCAACGAACCCGGCAACGAACTAAATGCACTCGAAGATTCATCTCCTAAACCTTTGCTGAGCTCCACAACCATCCAAGATGAATCTTTGGTGGGAGATCTAGACGAAGAAGAGGAGGATATAGCGCGACGACGGAGAATAGCGGAGCGGATGGCTAAGCTTGGTGGAGCGAAGATGGGTTTTGGTATTCCAGGTCCCGCGCTAGGCAGCAAGCCACCACTCCCACCCAAAAGTACACAAGGCAACGTGTCTGAACCTGCTGAAGAAGTCACGAACAAAATTGTCGAGACCGCTTTACCTCCTGATAGAATCGCGATTCCGGCCATGCCCAAGAGAGCGGGACCACCTCGACGAAAACCCCCGGCGACAAAACCCGCTGAGCCTACTGTGGTCAAAGTTGAACCTGAAGAGACTGAAGGAACTCAAACTGAGGAGGCCGCAGACCCTTCATTGGTGGACACAAATGACCAGCCTGTCATATATGATTCAGAAACAACGGCAGTCGATAATTCACAGTCAAATACTGTGCGCGCGGACGCTGGATTCGACGTCCCAGAGGATACGTTGGTCGATACCATCTCAATTCCCTATCAGACTTCTCAACCCTTAGATGTCAAGCAAGAGTCTGCTTTACAGCACTATAGCGAAGATGAAGAGGCTCCACTGAATCTTGTTGAGCACTCAGGCCCCATCCATGCCTCATCGGACACTCCCCTCCATGTACCGGAAGACTCCTCCGTCGAGTCTACTCATGTTCACAGCACAGATCATCTCGAAGGTGGCACTCCTGCTCTTGGCACAGCATCATCTCTAGTTCAACCACCACATAGCCCCGCGCTGAGCTCCGATTCACAAGCGCCGGAAGCCGACCTGCAACACACACCAGACTTGAGATCGGTGGATCCGAATGAAAGTACAGAAAATGCTGTATCTGTTCAAAGATCTGCACTCCTAACACACGACTCAGAGGACCTTGAGGATTCGCTTGAAGAGAACAATCTCGACACGAAAGAGCCGAAGACTATCGAAAGCAAGGAGGACGTACGACCACTTACAGACAGCACACACGCCACTGAGTCCCGAGACCTCGATGAGTCTCCCATTGAGCACACACCAAGGCCCCTCTTGCCGGAAACGCCAGCACCAACGTCCAATCAACCAATATTGGTCCCAGCGGATGAAGATGACGCGTCTGACGTTGAACATCGTCAGTCTTTCGCCAAGAAGATGGCTGCGATCGGAGGACGGCCTATGCTGCCACCCATATCTCCGCGAGGAGAGGTAAGACGTCCATCGGGACCCCGTGAACCCAAGTCGCCCTTGACGGGTGTACCGATTGATGAGTTATCACCAGAACATGGTTAGTGATTGTTTTGAGTTCATTCTACAAAATTTCTATACACTGAGGCTAGATGCTTTCTTTCAATAGCCGCTTCAGATCACGGACCCTTGACTCAGAAACCACCCCCTCAATCGCCATTGCCACCCATACCTCGCGCTCGACCATTGCCACAACCGGACATGAGCTCATCCAAAACAGCAGCAGACCCAACACGCTCAGAGTTGACTGCGGAAAGATCAGATAGCCTCGACGACTCGACTTCAATTGTGGAACCATCCGTTCCCGAGCCCGTGTCTTCGCAAGACCATCAGGAAGATGAAGAGGATGAGGATGAGGAAAGTGCCCGAAGAAGAAGGTTGGCTGAAAGAATGGCCAAAATGGGAGGCCGACCGATGATGGGCGGGATGATGCCCATGTTCTCAAACAGTCCCAGTGCAGCGCGAAAACCTGCGACTGCTAGTCAGTCTGGTAGTCATCCTCTCCCCAGTATACCGCCCCCGATGAATTTGGCCTCACCACCCCCGATACCTTCGTCCCGACCGCTACCGCCACCGCCCAGTGGTTTGATCACGCCATCTTCTGAAGGGCGTCCAGCATCGCCCATCAGTGTTCCATCACCTCCTCGAAGGGCTGCTCCATCACCTATGTATAGAGCACCAAGCTCTGGCTTAGGTCAATCAGGTGATGATTTTTCAAGATCTCCGATCGAATCATCGCCACCCATGCCTTCTTCGCCTCCACCGCTTTCACCCGCGGGAAGACCCAAAGTTCCGACGGCGTATCAAAACCCTATCAAGCGATCTAGCACCCTCAGTCAGCCAGGACAGACGTGGTCACATGTAGACGAGACTAGATCAACGCACCCGCGAGACGTGGAAGAGGAAGAAGATTATGTTCCGCTGTCAGACGATGATGACTGTGGTCCGCCTCCTATCCCACCTCAACGCCCCCCACCTGTCTCGGGCATGTCGATGAGCTCCCCCAAGCCACCGACGATAGTGTCGGACGATCCTTCGCGGACATCCTTCGACTCGAACCGGAGTAGCAATCCACGATCGACCAGGACGGAAAGGGAAGGAGTTGGCTCCGGATCACCTCGCATGCCAAGCATGAACACGTTTGGAGAAGGTATCAGAAAAGTATCTCACAGCTCTCAATTCACCCACAAAGCTCGTGATCTAGACCTTGCTTCCGAGCGATGGTGGAGAACTAAACCAGTTTCTGTCCCATCGAGCGTTCAGAACATGAAAGACGTGTTGGTCCGTTTGCAAGGATCATCCACTCTTCAAAAGGGGGTGTCCACCTATGACTACGAATTGATAGTCATACGTGATGATTATTCAAAGACGATTGTGCGGATTCATTTCGAAGATGGTGGGGACGAATCAGCTACTGAGATGACCCAAACTCATTACCCTCCCCCTAAGCCATATCCTATTTCGACTTTACAAGAGTTGAACGCATCCATCGGACCTCAACTAGTGGCACGTGCAAAGGCCAAGGAAGATGAGAAAGGAGTGAAGTTTGTTGGGGCAGAAGAAGATGGTAAGAAATTTGTAGGGTTGATTGTGAAGTCAGTTGACGCGGCATTAGAACCGGTTGGCGAGACATTTGGAGAAGTGATTTACAAATGCGAGATCCAGGATTTCAAAGCAGCACATCCAGAAGTAGACGTCAAGGATGATATTAGACCGGTATGTCACCTTTTTTAATTCAGAGAAAGTCTTTCTATTGTTCAGAGTGATACGAGGAAGGCACATTTGAACATGGAATCCGAGTTTAATCTTTGCTCGTTTCAAAATGTCTTGCGTCTTTGGTAGGGAGATATCGTGGCATCATACGGTGCTTCATTCAAAGGTAAAGGCATCGGACATGGTTCGATGAACTTAGGAACGGTCACAAATGCACATGTGGCCATCGTTGCTGAACATGATGTGAAGAAAAACAAATTCAAGGCTTATGGAGTTTGGCATGGGAAGGTGGAGTTGATCTCATATCGGTGAGTGTTGATTGCTAGGTTCGGACTGGAAAGTATTCATTCACAAAGCAGCCACTGATTTAGTTGATTTACTTCATTGCTTATTTAATAATTTACCATCATGATAGAATTGATGAATTGAAAAGCGGCTCGATCAAAGTGTTCAGAGTATTGGACAAAAAGTTTTTGGAAGACTGACCAAGAAAACTGACAGTGATGTTTATGTACAGGTATGATTTAATGATACATGAGATATATTATTTTATTTTTTAATTCATTTCTTCAAGATATGTTTATCTATCCTTTGTTCTCTACTCATTTTCAATTTGTCTTTCTCTCTCTGATCAATTCTAAAGATCTCTTTAGAATACATTTATCGATTTGCAAAGTATTTTGAATGAAACTGAACGTTTTGTGGTTTTTGTTCAATTTGTTTTTGTTATTCTTTCAGTTTATAAATCATTACATACACTTAGCTAATGTTACTTTTGCCAAGTAAGGTTTTATTTTCTTTTTGCAATGTCATTCAATTTCTCCTTCCTTGTCATGTTGGTATTGTTCATGGTGTGTTAAGAGAGAATTGTTGAAGATAAATGGGAATTGAGACGAATAATGGGAAGGAGATTGTGAATCTGATTTGAAGATGACTGAGATGGTGAAGGTGATAGTCAATCTGATAAGAAATTATGTCAGATGGGATTGATCAAATCAGACGAAAATGGAGAAAGGGCTCAAGAAGCCATAGGTTCCGAATAGATAACACTGAGGATGAGAGTTGCAAATTGACATTTAAAGGTTCAATTCATGTGTCTTGTCAACAAAGCGGTTACAGCCGAAGTATGTCCACATTTCCAGCTCAAAGCTTACATATAGTCCAGAGGGTGAAAAACAGAGCCCGTGATAAGTAATGCCATGGGGTCGGAGATGGATTGTCTAGCTTTGAAGGAGTCTTGGCTGACCAATTCCGAATTGCTCCGGCTTTCTCAAAATTCTTTTCAGAGTGTGCAATCTTGGATATAGACATACTCTCTGGTGCTTTTTGTAGTAGTTTTGAAGTCAGATCAAGCTTGTATTTTTGGATTTCTTCCGTGGTTGCCATTGGAAAAACACATTGGTTCTGTATCTTTAACTTGCTTCATGATGTTACGCATGGGTTAGGGTAGAGGCTTCTTCAGCACTTATGCAATTAGTCGATGGCATTTGCTTGTAGCCGCAGTTGTTGGATTTAGTTTGATCGAAGGGATTATGGTGTTGATTGAAGACCGCCAATTGCTACTCATGCGAAATTTTGAGAGGTGAGATTCAGACAGGCATCTAAATTCAGATACCTCGTTTCGATGATATACTTATCGGCACGAAGAAGGACATTTTCGAGACCAAGAAGGACATATTTCATCTTCTTACCAGATCCAACATGAGTAGGATCAGCAAGTCACCACGGCACTGGAAGAGACAGTTAAATTAGAAGACTGAGTTGAGAAACACCCACTCAGTCCTTCGAATGCTTCAAGTTTCACCCTGCACTAGGCTAGTAGGTCCTACTACATAGGCCTTTTCTCTACAAGATACTGGGTCAAGAGGCCAGCCCCTCTACTCAGCAACGACAGAGCTTGCAACAGATCAGGCGTTGCCATAGCGGAAGGAAAATCATCTTACATAAGATCGACATACTTGATACTCCAAATCCATCGGATTTTCTAATAAGTAAAATGGACCATCTAATTCCTCACTGTTGTAGTCTCAGTTCACACCTGTCGTTTTCTGCGGAACAAATTGGAGCTTGAGTGGATCAAGCGTTCCTGATTTTCTCGATTCTGAACATATGGATATTTCAACTTTATAATTCGGACTTGTTGATGTAAATATGTGCATACAGATCTACATTTGGGCTTTCCTGTGACCAGGACATCGACCATGTAATACATAATGTATCCAGGACATGACCGTGGCCCGGATGAAGGTAGTTTGATAACAAACAAAGTTGAGAGCCCATCAAGCAGCCGCAAGCCGACGCGTCAGTCACATTGTCCAACTTTTGCCGAACATTTGACTATAATCGACCCGTGCGCCCAAAGTGGAGTTCAAGTTCGGATCCAGACAGATCACTTTCTGCTGGTCACATTGCCTTAACCTCAATGTGTTTCAACCATGTAGCTTCAACTTCGTATTTGCTCCTTTGGGACTCACCAGTATCAAGAGGACATCGACACCACGCTTCAATTACTCCTTATCATCCCTACTCTCATTGCTGTCCACCTTGTCGGCTGAAGCCTCCCTTTGTCACTGCATCCCAAGCTGGAGTGTTTAATCGAGAAAACCCTCGTCGCCTCTCAAACCTCCAATCATGGCTCCACATATCTTAGAAGGGCACAGTGACTCGTGCACAACCAAGCGAATCTTAGCACTTACCTTGCTTTTGATTTACCCCGTCATTGGTCGAGGCGCATCAGATCACGCCCAAACTCCGCTACCGATCATTGATGAGGACATTTTTGATCAAGAGCGCCTCCAAGTCAACACCACCTCTGGCCGTTTCACTGGTTTCATCACACATCGCACAACAGCCCATCCGGTTGACGTCTGGCTTGGAATACCATTTGCTGAAACGCCCACTGGCGCGCTACGATTTAAACCACCGATCCCTATGATCAATTCACACTCATCTGCCAATGAATCGCTTCAGACGGCCTGGAAGTTTGGAGACGCGTGCCCTCAGCCAGCTTCAGCTGACGTCCCAGTTCCGATCTCAGAAGATTGTTTATCACTCAACATTTATCGACCAGCGAGATCGCTACGAGCGCGTTCAAGTTCCAGACCCCTCTTACCAACCTTGGTGTGGATCCACGGCGGCGGTCTTTCGTACGGCACATCGGCTCAATACGACGGGACAAGTAGGTCTCGATTTTGCCTCGATGCGCACTTCTGATGAAGCTCATCATAATCAATCATACAGCTATCGTCAGTCACGGTCACAAGATTGGCAAACCAATCCTGTTGATTACGATCAATTATCGGCTCAACAGTTTTGGATTTGTCAGTTTCCCTTTGATACATACATGATGATCTCGTCCTCTGGATTTTAAGGATGCGTGATCCATACGGCATCAACTAAACCGTTAATACGTGTTTTATGTCTCGGTACTATTCTGCAGCTTAACTCGGAGGCCTTGCCTCTTACAGATCTATCCGTAGGTCTCAAAGATCAATTAGCTGCACTCGAATGGCTCCAGGTAAACCTAGAAGCCTTTGGGGGAAATCCTGAAAAGTCCGTGTGTGGAGCATATTCAATGACACGGTCTATCGGCCTCCAATAATACAAGGACTGACCAATTTGGCCTTCTGAACTAGAGTCACAATCTGGGGACAGAGTGCGGGCGGATTTTCAGTCTCACTACTTATGACCTATCTCCCTCGGTCACAAAGCCTCTTCAGGGCAGCCATCATGGACTCGGGTGCTCCAACAAGGTATTTAACATTTCTTGCTTCAATGTCTCTCAGTATCTCAAGTCTTTCTTACTGATATCAAAACTCCAGCCACACAGTCCCGCCTGTTTCTGTTTATGACCTTCCGGAGCTTCCGTTTGACTTACTGAAAAAATTCACAGGTTGTTATCAAGAAGACGAATCGGATGCCAGTACTGAAGCTTCTATTGAATGTCTAAGAAACCTTCCCGTGGAGAGTCTGATGGATGCTACTAATGCAGTCACAAGATATGGACCTTATCCTAGACAAGTCTCGGTTTGGGGGCCATGTTGGAAGACTGGATCTTTCATTGATGAGAGACCTTCAAAACGATTACAAAATGATCGATTTCTCAACATGCCTGTTTTAATGGGAACAAACAAGGACGAAGGTCAGTATTCTCGCTTGTTTGGATTTATTGCCCATTTCCACAGGTTCGATGATGATATATCTGTTATTTTCCACTTATTCCACCAGGTACTTTGTTCGCAACCGGCGCTGCACTGAATGCACCCAAGAATGATTCTGACGAATACTTTTTCGAGTACATGTCAAACTCTTCAATCTTGAATCATGAGGCTGTTGATCCGTCAGTCTTTCGTGAGATAGCCAAACTCTATCCAAATGATCCTCAGGTTGGGTCTCCTTTCGAGACCGGGAATCAAACATTTGGATTTCCTGCCAAGTTCAAACGATTGGCAGCTTGGTTTGGTAAGCTATCTATTCTGTAGAAGAGTCTTCTCATACGAGTTGAAGAGGACTTTGGATTAAATTATATGCGGATAGGTGATTTGCATTATCAAGCTCCAAGGCGTTTCTGGGCATCTAGAACTTCAAGACGTCAGGATACATATGTCTACTATTTCAATGGGCCTCGAAATACTTCTTCACCCCTTTATAGTGGAGGTAAGTGATCATGACTCATATTAATAAGATTTCGTCTCATCGAAACACAGCTTTACGCACTGGAATTGATTTCTGGAACTCGATTCGATTTTGCCCCTTAAAGTGCCTCACTCTTCGGAAATTCAACTGATTTTTGGAAGTGGCTGGTACCAGAATCTAGAAGATGATGAGAAAGTGGTAACTTATCAATTGGCAGAAAAGATGAGAACATATTATATCAATTTTGTTCATGATCTTGATCCCGGTCGTAAGTGCTCAGGCAACTTTTTTTTAAAGATTTTGAGCCCTCACGTCATGCTGACCTACGATTGGTGTTTGGAAATCAGCTGATTGGCCTTTGTATAAACCTTCTACAAGGCTAGTGATGAAGCTTGATAAGTATAATTCGTCAGTGATTGAAGACAACTGGAGATCGGAACAACTCTCATATCTTAGTCAACAGGCCCTTGATACTTTTGACACCTAAAATTCATTTGATTATATGATATGTTTAGTTTTTGTGAAAGTGGTATACTTCTGTGGAGTACTCGTTGCTCATTGCTTGGCCTTTTCAGGGACATATTTTTCTCTTCTTTGTTTACTAAGTCGTTTAAATTGATCCATTGATTGTTTATAGAAGTATAGTAATAATATTTAGTAATCTTATAGTAACACTTTTGATCAATAGTCCAAGTGAAGTCAACGTATACATCTATGCGTAGCTTTGACCTGAGTTTTTTTCATCTCAAAGACAACACCGCTCACACGGTTAGCTTCCTTGAGGTTTGCCTTTGTATTATGGACTCCAAGTAATGCATTTTGACACTTACAAATGGATATATTGAATTTGAAAGCACAGACTTGATGTTGTGCGAGGGGTTGCACTTAAAATTATGTTCACCAACCTTTAGATGTCTGCTAAGGTCTGCTATTCACCATCTGGAATCCCTGGCTACGCTTGTCAAATTCCCTGGCATCCCTGTGACATTTCCTGACATTGAAAGAGATATTCCTGAAGTTCCTGAACAATGATTGTGGGTTCTTTTTCAGCACACGAGGTATACAAAGTTTATATAAAACAGTGATACTTTGAGCTATGCACAGCGGAACGTTTAAATGTCTCAGGTATGTTTTTAAATGTCTCTTTGCCATGAGTGGATGACGATCAATTTGCGACTTGCAAGGATGAAGTTTGAACGTCTTCAATCACGTTGATGACTA
>KZ123329.1:0-10318 GCA_002157025.1 Melampsora abietis-canadensis | reverse complement strand
AAAGACGTACCATATCCAAATGGATTTTCAATCTCTTCACCAACTCTCAAGAATCCAAGGAAAGCGATTCCAACCAGAGCAGTAGCAGGGATAGTGATATATCCAAAAGAAGTCACAAGTTGAAAAGGTAAAAACAAAAGATAACCCCAAATCACCAATTTCAGGTGTACAATATAACCAAATGGGATTGGAGTGGTCAAGATTCTTTCCAAAGTGGTCAATGCATCTGTGAGAAGTTGAATACCAGCTAGAAGTGCATTTGTTGTCGGTACACTACACGAAGACCAAAAGTAACACAGTTAGGCTTAGGGTGTTGGATATCTTTGAAGTGGAAGTAACTTACTCAAGAGCTTTGCGACGTTGGAGTCCAGCAACATAACTATCAATGTACCAAATGATCTCAAGTGGAATATTATCGTCATGTATCACTCTAGAATAAAGTCCTTTCCGACGACGTAAGCCAGCAACATTTCGTGTACCCTGATCAAAGTTTGAAGCATCTTAGCACTTATCTTGATATATACGTCGAGAAAAGAACATTACCTTCCAGAGGGCTCGAAAGATGGCCAAGATAGGAAATCGATCAACCCATCGCTCATGAGGTGGATTGTAAGCTGGCAAGAGGTCATGAGCAGGTTTGAAAGGATTGAGCGGAGCAGTGCCCTTGCGTTTCATCGGACGAGTTTGTTGTTCCCCATTAGGTGATCTTACCTCGCTAACTTTCTCATTATTACCAGCTTCAAGCATGGTAAAGTCTGTCCGAGGTGTCTCAGTCCCCCTGATCTGATTCACATTCACATCAAGTTTCTCGGGATAGTCATTAGCTGAAGGTGGATCTTGAGCGCAGTGGGCAGTGGTGAAGCCTAAGTCGGGCCTCTCGAGGGGATGCCCTGAAGGGAAAGCATACTTGGGTAGAAAGCATGCTAGGTCTGATATTGGACGCAATGTAAATGCTTCAGTAATCAGCTTTTTGTACTAGCACACTCGTACGTACGGTACAGATCCTCGTAGTAAATCCCGTGTTCTGTTGGATTGCGTAAAATCGCATGGTACTCTTTCAATATAAACTACATAACCAAAGCTGGAATCAAAGTGCGATATCTGGACTTACCACCGCGGAGGTAATGCTTCAAGCTAACAGCGAACCCTTCAATCAAGTTGATGATAGTCTTCTTCTCAATGATCGCTCTCAAACGCTATGATCAAATCCATTTGTCAATATAAACAAGGTCTCTTCAGACGGGTCAAAGACTCTTCAAGAAACTTGATACTAACCTCTTCCTCTGTTGGAAGATCCTTAGGATCGTATGGTCTAGGTGCATCAGGAACATGCAGCCAGATGAGACGAGCAAGGGACCGTCCACCAAGGATGATCGAGGACCACTGTTTCCGACCATCGTTGTATCGCTCATATGCACCTATTCATAGCGAGATTGAATTTCGGTTAGCAACAAGTAGTTCATAAGATGTAAAGATGATGAGTCTTACTTGAAGTGCGATAAGATACTACGAAACCGATCACAGTTCCTGTGGTTCAAGATTTTACACGATTCATGAATTAAATCGAAGTGATGAAACAATATCAGTTTTTAAGTTGGTGATGCTATCCATGTTACGCGAACAAACATACCGAGTACAGTTAAGATGGTCGGTGACTGATTTGAGTAAGGTCATTCAGCCAAAGCGTGGTAAATTCGATGAAAAATTGAACCAAATATCGCGTTTCGGATCCAAGTGTAAGTGACGTCACTGACCAGTTGAAGTGAGGATACATTGCGATGTATGAGGGTAACGAGGGTAGCCCAGGCCGTGAAAAAGAAAATCTGTTTTCAGTGCGATAAAGCATATCAGCGAACTAGGTCGATATTATCAAGCATTCGCGAGATGACCTCGAAACAAACTCACACTAGGCCAGATTGTCCAGATGGTGATGGCCTTTACAAAGAATAGTGCCGAAGGACTAAGGAAAGCAAAAAAGCCCGATTCAAATTTTGATTCGTATAAGCCTTGAGTTGATTCGAATCTTACGCTCGGAATGGATTGAGTAAAATCTGCTCTCTTTCAGTTTCTCTTTTGTGATGAAACGGTGCCAGAGGATCAGCGAGTGTAGGATGTCGATGATGATGATGAGCTGAAGACATGACCTCCAAAAGTTTGAAATCGGATCTTGTAGGATGTATTTCTTTTGGTGGTCCGATTGGTTTATGTGACTCTTTGAAGAGGATTTCCGATGTGCGAAAGCCGGTGTGAGCGCGTCAGTGTGGGATGAGTGTGGCAGGTCACAGGTGCATAGACAGTAAATCAGCCAAGGAAGTGCCAGACTATCGTCGTGCATCTACCGATCCCACCATCGTTCGAGACGTGATAAATGAGTTTCATTATTCATATTGTAGCTTCATACATACAATACTTTGACTATGTGCATGCATGCTATTGGCCTGCACTCTTGACCTCCGCGTTGCTGCTCAAATCCAGCGTTGACACTGGATATCCTTGGATATCACGTGGTCTATCGTGAAGACTTGGAGCAGATTGAATGGGTATGTAGGTGATCAAAAGCTATATAGTGCTTGAGAGAGGAGTCTAAACTCTGAGAGGATATCCGGATCTATGAAGCATGGATTGACGGCAACTTACCGCGCATGACGCATGATGATGGGCTCTATATACTCTGCTCTACTCCTGGGAATACTTTCTGCATTGAGGGATCTGGCTTCACTTTGCACCAGTTTGAACCCAGTATTGCAGCGTAAGGCCTTCTCTCTCTCACTCTTCCTGATTTATCCTTCTTTAAAAGGTTGAACTCACTTCCAAATCTTTCAGTGTCACACTTTCTGTTGCACTGAAGTTCCATGTACTTTTCAGCATCCATTTGATACATCTTGATCATGAACATCATCTGAGGATCAGACCTGACTTGCAATCTCGGTATGTGTGTTTCGTGCTCGGGCGAAGTGAAGATGATCATGACTTGAGAAGTGGAGGCGAAGTCTAGGATGAAAAGTTACCTGCAGCCACTATGACAAAACAACGGTATGTACAACAAAGCAGGCGTCAGTGCTCTCGAATCCCAATGTTCATCATTTCACATGCACGGTACTTACTATCCGTGTCCACTCATGATGTGCAGGACCGAGCTCCGTGGCTCTGAGATTGAGGCCAGCTGTGATGAGTGTTCCAAATAGGTTTCCCGCAGCAAATACCGCTCGGCTCACTGTAGCGAATCAGCCCACCTCACACATACAACACCTTTGGAGTAACCCGATAGCACCTACGATTCACGCCCGTCCGATTGGTCAACCTATTCATCATGGTTAGTCTTCTCTCACACCCTATCATGACGGTCTTCCTTTTATCACTTGAGAAATGCAACCTCCTGGAATCAAAAAATACGCAAGCTATCAAGAGACTGGACTTTCATGACTTTACCAACATATCCCTATGATCCTCAAACTCCGCCGATCTACCTAGAGATATATCGAGACTTACTACGGTGACTAACGAGATGTGACCTTATCCTCTTCATTTCAGGATCCCTCCGGTTCAGTCACAGTTCGCACCCGAAAATTCCTCACCAACCGTCTTTTACAAAGAAAGCAGATGGTCGTCGATATCATTCATCCTACACGGGCCAACTTATCTAAAGATGAACTTAGGGACAAATTATCAGCAATGTACAAGGCTCCTAAGGAACAAGTGATTGTCTTTGGATTCCGAACACAATTTGGTGGTGGAAAGAGTACTGGATTTGCTTTGATTTATGATAGCAAGGAAGCCTTGAAATTTGAGCCTAAATACAGGCTGATCAGGGTACGATCTCTTGGTGTGGTTTTTCCAGTAAGAAGATGGACCTCATCTCACTGATCTTGTGATTCTTTTTGGGGGTTTCTTTAGTTTGGAATGGCAGAGAAGAAACCAGCAGTTGCCCGTAAGCTACGGAAAGAACGAAAGAACCGTGCCAAGAAGTCCGTACTCCTCCACGCTCTTTCTCCCTTGCCTTTTCAACCCCGCTGATTGCTTTACGATCTTCCTTTTAGGTTCCGTGGTACACAAAAGAAGAAAGCCGATGCGAGTGGCAAGAAGAAATAGTGATAGAAGCGTTGTTAAGCTCAGGGCTGTTTTACTATGCTATATTTCTATGTCCTATGAGGTCCTTGAATGCCATCTGGTTCGATCGATCGGCCATCTTTTCCAGAACCTGGCTTTTGTGCAACTATTATGTACACAGACTTACATGCTTTGCTGCATTCTTGGACAGACAACTACCGATCCTTGTCATCGCTTTACGCGTTGAGGTGATTAGGCATCCGCATTAAAGGCCTTGACTAGTGTTGATGGAAAATACGGCTCGCTGCCATTTTTGAGTCATTATCTTCAGCGTAGATCACCTTTCCACCTGCTGTTTTCGACAGTCATCTTCACAAAGCCGGTTGTCCTATATATAGAGTGCGAAGCGCTCAAGATTATTTTGGCCCTTTGTGTGGGTAGCCTACATATGTATGTGATGGCACCTGACCACTTTGACTCAGGCTGCCTCGGCCCTCACCATTGCCCTTTTTTGACCATTGTACAGGGTAAGTTTGAGCTCAACCACTTGTTACCTTGACAAGAGCTTGCTGCGTTGTGGCATGTTTGAGTGCTGACAGCATTATGATTCGACATAATAATCCCTTTACCTCTTCACTCTCATCTTATCTGATCTTGGAGGGTAAAATGAAGGAAGATACAAGAAGTTCATTCCTGAAAGTGAGATGAGTTTGTGAAGTGATTTTGATGCAGGATATTTTCAAAAGATACGATACCTTTTTGAGATATGTTTGTTCTTCATGACTTGCCTATAACTTTCTTGCTTTTCTTTTTGTAATTCATGACTACGCAAGCAAGAATTGAGATGTTACAGTCTGTAAAGGTGGTTAATTTTGATATGTAGCAACGTATTTTAAAACTTCAAGCTCTCCACCTCACTTGTTTCATACTTCTACAATCATGACGTCTTCTGGAGTTGATTATACGACACTAGGTTTTCAAACTATTGAAATCGAAATCAAAGGTTATATCGCTGTCGTTTATTTGAATAGACCCAATGCACATAATTCATGGTAAGTCTCTACCCAACCAAACCCAAGATGATAGGGAACCCTGAAGATTTCGGTTTGAACTTCAACCGACTTCAGGAATGTGTTCATGCAAGTAAATCATAAGAAATCAATTCTCTAAAAACCGTAAGATTTCGTAAATGGTCTGATCTGTTTTGAATCGTTTTTAAATAGGAAGAACTCGTAAGAGTATACGGGTTACTAGATGAAGATAATCGAATCAAAGTAGTCATCTTAAGTAGTGTACCAGTAGGACGACATTTTTGCGTAGGCGCAGATTTATCTATGGGTGATTTCTCAAATCGTGGTCGAACAAATAAAGAAGGAAATCCGAAATATGAACCAGAAGGTATTTGGTTTTCAAATTCAAGCGTTTTGTAATGAAATCTTTCTGATTTGTTTTTCTTTGCATTTATAGAGCATAGGGATACTGGTGGAAAAGTTGCGTTGGCTATTTATCATTTGAGGAAACTTACTATTGCAGCCATCAATGGTGATGCAGGTTAGCGTTTTGAGCTTCATAACGCGTCCTTAGACAAGATGAAAAATCGTAATATGATTGCTACTGATTCGGTTCAATATGGATAGTGGGAATTGGAATTACTATGACACTTGCGGTGAGTTCATCACGTTCCCAAAATGGTGGTCTTCTCTAAAAAGGATTTGCTCTCATCCTCTTACTGACCATTGCATATTTCTTTATCTTGAAATCCAACAAAATTTGACCATACTTCAAAGTTTGATATCCGAATCGTTTGGTCAGAATCTAAGATCGGATTCATCTTTGCAAAACGTGGTATAGCACCAGAAGCATGTAGTTCATTTTTCCTTCCAAAACTAATCGGTCATTCCAAAGCATTAGAAATTTTTCTTACAGCAGAAATCTTACCTGCTCATCACGCTTCACTCAAAGATCTTTTTTATCAATTAGTTGATGATCAGAATGATGTTTTACCTACTGCTTTGAAGTTGGCTGAAAGGTTATGTAAGAATAATAGTGTGATTTCTATGGTTGCTGTCAAAGTTGAGTGGTTTATAACTTTCTCTTCACAGATTGATGAGAAGCTTTTATGATACTAACGGATAATCCCTTTTTAAATTCATAGCAATTAGTTTGGCATTCGTATCCAACACCTGAAGAACAACATTTAATTGAATCAGAATTCTTGGCCCGCTTAGGAAATTCGCCTGATAGTAAAGAAAGTGTAAAAGCTTTTAAAGAAAAAAGGAAAGTGGATTTTTCATCTGAAGTTCCAGATGATCTGGTTATCAAACCTTGGTGGAAAACTATTGATGTACGTTCTAAATCGGAGTGTAAAACTAAATTATAATCTTCAAGTGTGTGGTGTTTTTTTAACCTTTCTTAATGTGTTTACATCATTGGTCTTCTAAGTCGCTGTCTCATGTGTGTATCTTTATTCCTTGTTTTCAAAACTATGAAAAAATGTTGAAGACGTTTGATGAAGGGTTATCTATTGCTGTTCTGATTTACGATAAACAGAGCTTGGAGGGAGTCAAGACAGATCACACGATTTTGAATTTCCTAGTGAACAGGGTGAAACTGATCACCTGGTGTGTATATCAGTTTAAGTACTGAGGATATAGAATATTTAGTATGGTTGTGAATGAAGAATGCAATGTAAGTTGGGGCATCAAAAAGATGTGTACCAAAGATGAGAGAGGAGGGTGAGTTTAGGTCCAGTGGGGAAATATACTGATACAAAATTATTGATCAAATTTGGGATAGAGCTGTGATTGGAGGTGAAAAAGTGAGGATCTCATGGAATTCTATTTCAGCTCTTTGGTATCATATATCATAGTGTCTTACACGATATGTATGGCAATATTAGGGGGGTCAAGTTGGCTACAAATGTCATATCATTTTATGTATCTTAGCGTCAAAGTGCTTTAAAATTTAATGTTCTGAGAAAATCTCAGGCTAAGCATGTGCTTCTCAGGTGGGGCTTTGTCAAGGTATCTGTATATTGGTGTTAAGTGGACAGCAACCCACTGTTGTGTTATCTTTGATCCTGCATACATCCAAATTGATCTGCTTCAAATTCAAATACAAACATGACTAATATCTTGAAGAAAGATTAGTACTGACAGCACAATCAGATTTCAGCTCCATATTAAGGGATGTTGGATTAAAAAAACAATTGGTATGCAAAGTGATTTATATATATATCAGATCTCATTTTGAATTCATTGACCATACTTGGCATACAGTATATTGAGCATAACAGAAAAGGGAAAAGAAGGCAAGCTATCCCACTCTGTATTTTGATTCAATTCTTTGTCAATGATAGAGCTCTGAGTGGTGGATATACGGCTATTGCACGTTGTAGACAGGTTGTAAGAGATCTTGAGGGAATGACCTTCTTGCTTATTATACCTCAGAGTTGAAGAGCACAAGAGAGAGAACTTGACTTGAGCACAACTTGATTCTGGATGGTAACTTTCCTTATGATCCCAAAGTCAGATTAAGCTGCTTTCCCTCCTGTAATTTTAGATTATCCCACCAAAAAACATGTTGGCTGGTTGGAGTCTGTTTATGCACAGGTGCTTTACAGACAGGGCGTTTCCTTTGGCCTGGTTGCTGGATGTATGGCTGTTTTAGGGTAAATGATGTCATATTTCACTGAGATCTTGTAGAACAAAGGCTCCAAACCAACCTATACAACCAGCAATAATACTGCTATATATGGCCTGGGAACCATTCCAATGCAACACAATACTCTCCCAGAATAAATTCTTCCAAACATATCACACATTCTATTTAATTCATGTTATGTTTCTTCTTGTCTAGTTGGTTTTTGGAATGTCTTTAGAAGAAACATAGAAATCAGCAATCCTGAGCCAATTATATTCAAGGGATATCCAGAAGCTAGTATGATCATCATGTCTCCACAAAAATCATATCATCATCCAAAGCTCATACCACTACTGTACATTCTGACTAATTCTTACAACACATTTATTGAAGAATAATGTGGGTGTATCATAGAAGATAGTTACCTGTTTTATCTGGGAAGCTAGATATTCTTCAGCACGGTGTATATACAGGCTTTCTGAATATAAAATGCTTTTTACAAGCCTTTTGCCTTCTGTGTAACTCTGTGAAGACTGACATTGGTCACTCTTGAGATGATACTGAATTCTATTGTGCGCTTCAAAGCAATGTAGAATGTATTTGTAGTGATCCAAGGTGACAGGTAGCTTATCTGCAAAAGGTGTTAGTAAGTTCACAATGTAAAAATTGGCATCCTTATTTGACAATTGTTGGTGAAGCACATATCTCTGACAAATTTGATACATCTGGTGCCTCATTTTTTCAAGGTCTATTTGAATGTCCAGATCCAATTTTGATGAGGCAGGCTGATCAGTGCGTGGGCATTTGATACTCTTCCTTGTGCTCTTGAAAGACTTATACAGGTGTGATGATACACCCTTTGTCCATTTCTTTGTATCAATGTCCTGTTGAATGTTGATATTTGCCAATCCAGGTTGCCTTGGTACTCTTGGCAAAATCCTGAAGATGGAATAACAAATCATCCATCCATTTCCCTTCTTCTGATTTCACGTCCCCCATTACAACTCCCTCCATACATATTTGAGGAAAAGTTTTTGTATTTTTTTGAGAGGACAACTTGCTTGAAGGAAACTATCATGAACTTTCATGAATGTTAAACTTTGAGGGATTTGATCAGATTCTTTATTCCATTTACCAATACGATGTAACAATTTCATTCGTTTCAAAGCTTCCTGTAGAGCTGAAATTATTCTCAACTTAATTATCTGTGTTGTTAAAACGAGCTATGGTTGAGGTCACTGAAGATAAAGAAGTGTCTGATTAAGGATGCAAATCACTACTCCTCTGTGGAAAGTTGACGCGTCAAAGCGCTGAGAGCAGAATTGGAATCAGTAGACCTGTGGCTTTCAGTCAATATCTTTTCGGATCAATCCATGTGATGTAAACATGGTAAAAGGCAGTTTTATGACATTGATTCCTTAATGAGGTCTTGGACCCTCAAAGGGTCAAAATTCAAAGGAGGAGTAGTGATTCACCTCCAATTGGACATTTCCTTATGTTCAGTGAAATCAACCATAGCATGAGAATGAAACCTACAATTCCTGATCCATCCCGTGCCCCCACGATATGTTGTAGCTCTATCCACTGGATAAAACAAATTGCTTTCGGATGATTTGATCAAATTGTTGGATATCAAGAACCACCATGTCAGGAAACTCTAGTCTATGATAACATCTTAAAGGTTCATCCACTGTCTGGCGACCAAGAGATGTCAAGAGTTCATCCCATTCACAATAGTGATAGCTTGGACTGATAGAGCACATGCCAGTTGGTAACAAGAAACAGAGCAGCAATTGCATTCTGAATGGAGTTACGAGAAAAGAGTTGGTGTGATACACTGATCGAAGGCTCGATCAATGGTGACTTCAAATCTCAATCAAAATGAACAAACCCCAAATCTTCAGACTTGAGCACAGATGATGAAGCTCCGCGTCATATCCTGTCATAGAACTCATCAAGGTCGACGCTGGATGGTCTCGACTGCGGTATTTCAAGGTCGGTATGATCATTCGGATCATAAAGTGAGGCCACCTTTTCCAAGAGCAAAGCCATTTCTTCATCTTCGTCAAAGATTGGCAGATTGTCGCGATTGGTTGCTGAAGATGGGTATTGTGAATCACCAGCTGGATTGATTGTTGACAATGGCGGTTCGCTCCTGTACCCAGGAGGCGGCACAGGCCGGAACGACGATCGTTCCACCTTGACTCACACTCTGTCAATGTGAGTTTCCAACTTGCTGTGCCTGGCCCGATCCTTGAATGTTCTGTTGGTGCAGAGCTTGCACCCCCAATGGCCCATCTTGGGCCCGGAGGTGACTTGCACAAAGTCTGAGGGACAAAAAACGCCAATTGAACGTAAGTAAATGATGATTGACAAGGGTCGCATTTGATCGGGCATGACTCACGATCATCATGGTTGGCTTGAGCAAATGAGACAAAAGACATCTTTCTTACGAGAAAGCGAGGTGTTTTTCAAAAGCAAGGTATTATGGCACAGCGAGGTTATCCTGGATGGAGCTCAATGGATTGATAGCGAGTGGACGAGAGCAAGTAAAACGGTGATGGCTTTTACAAGTTGTAGAGGGGTCACCTACAGGATACAGAGTAGAAAGCCGACAAACTTATATAAG